>JAAMPD010001267.1:0-26996 GCA_025266255.1 Trissolcus basalis | reverse complement strand
GGGCCGATAGAAGTAGCAAATAAAAAAAAAGTCAAGAAATAATTTTTTTGAAAGTCGTGTAATTTCATTGCAAATCGTCCAAATTTCAAAAAATTAGGTTCACGGTCCTGCTATCACATTTAATTAACTGAATCTTTCAAATTGTGATGTTTTAGATTAGTGTATCGACCCAGGGAGCGCTGCGCGCAAGTAAGTGTAACGCCTTACGGTCCTGTGGCTGCAGCCGCCATTTTGGAATTTTTTTTGTTTTAAATAATCATTTTCTACGGTTAAATAGTGAATAAAAGATATTAAAAAAACCGCATGTTCATTTAATAATTCTAAATAGCTTTAAAATAATCAAGAAAAACTGCATTTTTTTACAGGCCGATCAGTGGAACCTCCCCTTAAAAAAACATTGCTTATGCAAGTTGCGTTTTGTCAGATACAAAGAAACAATACTCTAGGACAGAAAAAGAATGTCTAGCAGTGGTCTAAAGGATTCGTCATTTTCACTTCTATCTGCAAAACTATCACATTCAAATGATCACAGATTACAGAAGTCATTGCTAGCTTAAAACCTAAAGAACATTCTAGACCGCTTGGCTTGCTGGCCAACAAAACTTATAGGATATCAAATATTAATTCTTCACCGCTTTCGAGCCATGAATTATATCCTCGATATATTTTCTCGGATGTACAAAGATAAAGGTGCGATCGCAAACCTTAAAGAAAGCGCCGACGAGTGCCCACTGCCGCGCACCTTACTTACTTTTTGCTTGCCCTATTTTTATTATTCCAGAACTGCTCTGACTTCGCTTAGTTTGCTCTAATCGTGGCCTAGACGTTTGCTCAGTTAATCACTATGAGCCTTCATAAGTAACAAAAGTGTCATCGAGGTGCCGACGCCACCGTTTAAAACCGTTATCGTCAGGCCCTTTCTTTTTTTATTTTTCACCATTAAAGAGTTTTTCATAGTTCTGAACCATGGAGTTTGTCTTTTGAAACTGCTATTTACCGCGCTATCCTGGTTGTTGTTGGCCTCAAATTTTTTCGCGTGAGCTAACGGGTAATTTCGTGATCAAAAATTACTACGTGACGGTAAATGTTTTGTCAAAAAGATGATTGTTAACATAACATTCGTTTTTAATTCTATAAATGTTTGTGAATGACTGTTATTTCAACTTGATTTCCCTTATACAATGTTTTGGTAAGTTGCAGTCGGTTTTGCCTCGTGTGACTCACTCGTTCTGAAGCCTACTTTCTCTTACATTAGTTCACAACAGGCTATATTCCGCACAATTTTTAGGATAGGATAGAATAGGCTTTTTTCATGCACTCGTGGTAAAAACTATCGTACATAATTCAAACGTGAAGAAGACACGGATAAGATGAAACCTTCAACGACCCTCGGAGCAATATCTTAGCTTCTGACTCATGCGACAGCGCTAGTCTTTGTCCTGAATGGCGTTACAAAAAATGCATCAACTTTTATTAATCACGAAACGCAGTGTATTCATAAGAATCAAGGTGTTTACGTATTTGATAAAAACTTCATTCCATATTCAAAGACGACATTGATTTATCACATTGTTTAACACCAAAACATCTTCTGAGTAGAACCTTGATTATCTCTATATATTCATTATTGTCAACTAGAACTTCATTTAATTACCGAGTATTAAAGCAAAACCTAATCTTAGTTCGTCTTGATTAGTGTTACCAGAAGGTTGATGTAAAGGCTTTTTGACCTTAACTATTGCTTCCAGTACTACTTATCACTATTAAATTGAGTCTTATAATTAGCAATTAATATTTGAACTTTATTGAACATTCATTGCATATTATCTTCGTTGCACACGTAGAATGCGTTGTGCATGAAAATTTTTGATATGTTTTGCAAGTCACTTGAATTTTGGTGTCCTATGTCCGTAGATAGAATGTACAGAGACCTTTTCGCAGTACAGGTTTTTAATACAGCTAGAAAATCAACAATTAAAAGCGCACGCAAAATGTTCGTTTTTTATGATTCTTATATTTGAATATTAATGAAATATTCATTTCTGTTTAAATGAAGTTGATAAAAATTGCACAAATATGCACAAATGATTCTGACAGTTTTCGAGTAAGCAGTGAACAATAAACATTTCTGGATCAGTTTTCGTAGCTTTACTAAGAACAACATCTTTTTTAATCGTACGTCCGCAAAAGGTAATGGCATTCATCTCGCGCAAATTTCCGGAAAATTCTTGGGGTAAATATTCTCAATTAATGAAATATTTGGTGTGACCAATTGCAAGTTTTTGATAGATTTTCCTGTATAATCATTAAAAGACATAAAATTATTAATCAAAAAAAGATAGTTTAATTTTAATTGCGTTTTTATGACAATAGTCTTGCAAATATTTTGGTGATTAGATAATGTTTTTGCGATAATCTTCGCTTCCCGATTTTAGCTTTCGCAACGCATTGTGTTCATGCCCCATATTGAACCCATGAACCCATCTCATTAATCTAGGGTTATGGATAAAAAAGTGATGTTTCGGTTCAAAATAATCCGGAACTAGTGATAATAATAATGACAAATATTCATAAATTATTGACTCTAAATAATTAGGAAAGCCATCATGAATTATTACAGATGTGACAATATCGACAATCTTTTTCAATAAAACTAGAATTTCCCAGTACGGATTATCTTCTAGTATGTAGTCACTGATCATGACGCCAATGGCGGACAAAACAGAGAGATTTACTCGCAGACATTTTGATACATTCATCTTTGATGTGATTTTGTTTGACTGGTTGAGGTTTGTTGCGTTTCTCATCTTTGCCGTAATCAAAACCTGATATAAGATCGTTTAATTGTTTTAATGTTAATAATTTTGCACAAATAAAATGTATTATTGCTAACCCTATATCGTACTGGCATACGCCTTCGAGGGAATCATGAGCTACATTAACTGACAATAAATCAATAGTTGTTGCTGTTTTGAAATCAACTAAAGCAGATCCCGATGAAATACCTGATTTTGAGAAATCCATTCTGTTAAGGTCTCTTAAGTAATTTTCATCGTTTCGCATTTAGCAATCTGACTTCCGTAAAGTAGAAGTAAATTTTGAAGTTGGGGTCAAGCAGAATCTACAAGAAAGTTTCGCAGAGAAGCTTTTCGAAAATCTTAGAATCGTATTTATTGCAAGATTATCGCCAATAATTTTTGTTAAGGAGAAATATACTTTAAATGTTCCTCGAGCAGTTGTTATTGTTATACCTTCTTCTTCCAAAAAATTTAACTCCGCTACTACAGGAGAAAAGATTTTTTTGAATGTGACGTACTTTGTATCCTCAGTTTTGTATAAAGCAATTTCAAGAATATTTTCAATTTTTGATAATAGATGTGGAGGTAAAAAACGTAGAACGATATAGACTGCGCTAACTTTTCCCTCCACCTGATGTCCACCTTAAGGATTATTAGTACCAAAATTATCTTGGTAAAGATAAATACGAAAAGTCAGTTTGTCACCAAATGTTTTTTTTACCAAAATTTACTTTGAACGATATTTGAAATTAAAATTTTTTCTTTATCTAGCTGATTAATGTACTCTAATATAATTTCAAACATTTCTGAAATTCCGAGATAATTTTTTAGTACAATTCGTAGAAATATAAATTGGATCGTTATATCAATTTGTTTTTCATTCGTAGGATCATGTTTTGGATCTTTTATCAGTCTAGTACCGACGATCATTTCTTGTGGAGGAATGTAAGATTTAGTTTGGGTTTGTAAGTAAGACAAGAATTCAATTACGGTATTAATATCTGCAAAAGGGTTTCGCAAATTAGAAATAAGATTTTGATAAACGTGTAATCGATTAGGACATTCTCCTAAAAATTTCAAGCGTTCCAATATTTTGATGTAAAACATTGCAATGATATCTTGTTAAAGAAAATTGGTGAAATCAGCGATTCCCTCTACGTGAGTTCTTGGAATATCTGTCGTATATTTTAATTTACTGATCAAAGTCGCAGCGCTTGCTGTTATTGCTCGCGAAAATATATGTATATTCATGATCTAATATTGATAACTAATATTGAAACGCTTAATAAATATTCAAATTATTACAAGATAATAAAATGCAATATAATAAACGAACAAACAAAACGCAATAAATTATTAAAACTTATAAAATACTTTAACGTATATGAAACTTTTTGTGTCTTATCCCAAAAAGCAACTTTAACTCATTTTATCAGTCGAATAGCACATAACACTTCAAATTTACAAATTTTTTCAACGAAGGAACTTAAAACAAAATAGATTATTCCACATCAGTTTACAAGGCGCCCAATCGCTGTTCAAGAAAGTGGGTTATTCGGCTAAATTCTTAAACTGCTTCGTCCCTCGGTAAATGGAGTTTGAAAAGCACCCTTTGCATCGCTAGCTCTGAGTAGTATGTTGGTTTTGGATAGGAAAGACAATTCGCGAGGAAGATCTGCAGTGCTAGTGTGAGAGCTCCAATCGGTTTATCACTTTAGATGCGTACTTTTCCAAACACTGTAAAATAATTTGTCAATGTTCCTGCTGATCCCACAAAAGCCATGAATGGAGTGATTTCATTCAACGGAAACTCTGCAGTAGAACCATTGACAGCGGCATCTAGTTTTTCCACAGTTTGAAAAACGTTAAAATTTAATAAATGAAAATAAACTTTACGAAGCAATTACCCTGAATCATCACTGTGATAATATTATTGTTATGTGGTTAAATAAATCATGACGAAACAAATAACCTGTAAGTTTATAATGAAAAAGCTGAATTCTCTGTTACGTTTCTTAATGTTTCAGAATCAACTTTTCGTTTTTTTGACGGCGGTTTGTTTCTTTCATTCGGTTGTATCCATGAAGTTAATTGCATTTCATACGGTAGCAGTATTAATATTGCACTATCTTTTGCATCTAAAAAACAGTAGTTACACTAATTGAGCAAAAACTTAGTTCTTATATCAATTTCATTTTTAATATAAAACGAATATGAAAAAGGGCTTGGCAAAAATGAAATAGAAAAAATAGAAAAAAGTAGTAACCATTGCTTTCTGTTTGCAATTCTTGTAGGAAAATTTGCACCTCATCGGCGTTGATAAATTTTGCTGTCATCAACTCCACCAAAGAACTTCGAGATTGCTCCCAAACATCAGGTACGTTGACATTTTGCTCAGGAAACTTCTTCGCGAAATCAGACTGTATCTAAAACTATTGAAAAAATTCGATTTAAAATTGAATTGTAATAAAAAAATTGATCCGTAAAAAATTCAATTTATCGAATTTTTCATATACAAATATTGAAAATACTAACCAAAAACTGCGCTCTTGTGGTACCAAGACATGGGAATTTTAAAAACTGCCAGAGTCCGCCATCTTTACATTCGGTCGTTTTAGCATGTCTTACTGAGTGAGTTTTTTCCCATGCTTTTATCACCCGATTCCACACAGACTCATATTCTGGTATTGTAAGAGTAGCAAGACAAATCTCGATATTGTCGTCTAAAGTGATAAAAAATTATTAAATTGAGATGAAAAATGAAAATTGCATTACATCATGTCTTATAAAAACTATTATTTATTTACCTACAACTGAAGCAACTGTATCATTTGATGTTGGCTTTTGACCTACGAACAAACTACATGTGTTCAGTGTTTCCCGAAAAGTATTTACTTTAGTAACGAATTTCATAGTGTGACCGATCGATGGTTGGCCATCTAGACCTGACACTCCAAGGTTTGTAAAACGTTTCCGATTTATCGTTGAAAATTGTTGTAATTTCTTGCGCAGCCGTTGCTGAAACATTTGCTGAAATTCTGTTAAAAAAATTAAAATTATTTGTTTGTAAACATCGTGGGAAAGAGTTCATTTGTTTTTGTGACGATCTTTCTTCAAAGCTTACGCTATCCTTTTCAAAGGGTTATTAACAGTTGCTTCATGCTTTCGAATTTATATCATAATCTCTTGTCCCACAATTATATTTCTCAAATATCCATACATAGTTTCATTCAAACATTCGTATTTTTGATAAAATGCAGTCATCAAAGGACCCTCAACTGTTGAGATTAGCAAAGACGATACATTTGGACGAAGAGGAACATAATGCACATCATTCAAACTCGGCATATTTTGCTCCCATCTTCCACAAACAATTTCAAAACTATTGCTATCACTTGTTGAACTCCGATTAATATCATTCAAAACCAGCTCACCAGATCTTAATTCTTGATTTCCACCAATGCCGTCCTGACAAGGTTCAAGAGCTAAAAAAAACATTTTATTCAGTCATCACCATAAAGTTAAGTTATTTTTTAGTATTAAAACGGTATTATCAAAAGCAGAAATCTATCATTCCTCCTATTAACATGAGATATATTCACTTTCCGATAATTGAAAAAAAAGGTTTTAATATTATTTCGATCAACTTCAGTAAAGTTAATTTCGAAATGAATTATAATTCATCATAGGTTATATTCTGTTTTAGATTAACAAAATCATATCATAGATTATCGGTATTGTTATTCTTTAAATGAAACAAAAAATTATTTTAATCTGCCATATAGTTACTATAATTTTCTGTCATTATAGCTTGTATTAAATTATTTTCACAAATATAAAACAATTTATCAACAACGGACTCAACAATTTACCAACAACAAAACCAATGCACAGATGAAATCTGATACTTATGAAGTTCGCGCGCAGAAACGTGTAAACCGTATATAGTACACGGTACATCCGCGTATGCGCCACGACGAATCGCTAACCGTTTGCGATTCAGCCGCAATAGACTAGAAGTTGAGTCGCGTCATGCGCACGGCTTAGCCGTTTGCGCCAAAAGCTTCACTTGCCAGCATAAGCGTGTGAGCAACGAGTTTCGGCCGTGCACGACAAACGGATGAGTCACAATTAAAAAACGGTCTCTCCGTTCGGCTACACGGCTCATACGCTTGCCAGTGCCCCTCAAATGACAAAAATGTTCATAAACGGCTCAGCCGCTTCAAGCTCGCGCGTCAGTCGCTCGGGCTTCTCTCCGTGTACAATCCTCGGTTTCTTGATCCTTCATTTTCAATTTTCTAGATTCCTGCATGTAACTTTGCCTTTGTACTTATATCTGTACTTGTTTTTTTTCAATATAATTTAAAAATTATTCCTCTATAATTTTTACTATTTGTCAAACCTTTTTTCTCTGTTTCTATTATGTTTACTTTTTTGATCTTTGTACCTATCACTCTTAGTCTTAGTGACCTGCAGCTACTTTAGGCGTCCTCACAGAATTCTCTTTTCCTTATCTAAGACACTAGGAAAGAGTTCACTTCGGCATTCGCTTTAACGCCTAGGAAAACCACGAAAACCTAGACAAAGTGTCCGGCTGCAGAAATCAAACTTTTGACCTTCCGAACGCGAACATAGCAACCATATCCATTAAGGTAAGACGTATAGTACGTATACGTTTATTTTTTTTTGCTCTTTATCTTCGAGTGCTTTTATGCTACATTTCTTTTTTATTTCCTATAAATCACTAATATATCTAATCGTTTATATTGTTAGATATTACAGTTTTCAGTATATTTTGAAATAGTTAATTCTTCGATTCACTCTATCCTATTGTCTTATTTTTCAATTCTTCCAGTACCTTTATTTTTGCGACTGTATTTCTTTAAATATAAGCCAAGAGAATTCTCCCTAGAGGTTTCTTATGTTTTCTTAATCACTTCGATAACTTTCATTTTTTTGATACTATCATTTTTGGTTTCACACATTTGAATTCGGTTTCGTTTTCTCAAGGATTTTTTCGATAGTGTCTAAGTAACAACGAAAACCTTTTTTGTCATTAGTAGGACTATAAAATTCACATATGTCAACAACCTTTACTTCATTATTTTCACTGCTTCTACAAATCCCGTTTCCAATTCTGAGTACGAACTTTCTATTTCAGTTATTTTTGTACACTGTATGTATGCTGCTGTAAGATGAAATATAATTTATTAATAGATATTGTTAACTTCATCTCTGTTGTACACATAAAACCTACACTTAACCTTATGGTTAAACATATTTTTCTACACTGAGTAGACAGTCGAAAATTTTTTCTTGAATTCAATAAAATTAATTTAAATCAAATAAATTTTATTAAATGTCATTTAGATGCTAAAATTTGTTCAAATTGAATGAATTTCATTACTGAGGCAAGTTGGTGTGGCGGTAATGCGTTTAGCTCGTGTTCAGGAGAACAGGGGTTTGAATCCTCCTCGGCCAATCACTTAGAAAAAGTGTTTTAGTTTATTTTGACTTCATGTAATGTGTCCAAAATATATGTATAAACTATGTCTTGCTGAAAATGTATGTGTAACGTGTGGGTTCTAGAACCCCAATTCTGTCATATACCAAAAATTGGTTAGACAGTTGTGTAAGTGTGTGTGAAATAATTTTTTTTGAAATAATAACCTAAGAAACATTCATTAGGTTCATGTTCAAATAAATTCATTAGATTAAAGTAAATTTTATTGTAAGTGTTTATTTTTTCATTCGCTAAGATGCTCATTTTTTGTAAACAACAACGTCAATTGAGATTTTAATATATTGTTGTGCATCGAGTAAGTTCAAGTATTTTCTACCCAAGTAAAAATTCGAAGCAGTTTTCTAATGGAAACCAGGTAGTTTATACTCTTTCCTGGGCAGTTTTTGACTTGACGGACTCGCCTGGGCCTGACTAGTATCAACACGCACTATTACCCTAGTTTTTAGCCAGCAAAACTAGCCAGTATCTAGTCAGAAACTAGCACATTTCTAGCCTGAAACTATAAATCACGTTGATTCTCAAAAAATATTTTATTCATTACATTATTAATGTATGTATATATTTTATTATTTTGACTTAATTTTGTTGATTTATATCACTATTTTATTATTATAAATGTTTAAAAACCGCAGAAAACACGTCTTGATATAGTTGAGGTTGTGATTCGATCCTAGGTCCTTGGGGATAGAAGCCGCTAGCAACTTTGTCCACTGCTTCATCTTGTGGTTTAGAGAATATAATGTAAATGGAACATACACTTATCCGAATCTACAAAATTTTTGATTTACAGAATTACTGAACCGGTGCCATTTTCATACCAAGACCATTACTAACTCAGTATCAGTATTCATGTCTTTTTTGAAGTAAATCTAATCCAAAATTTAAATAAACTCTAAATTTTACTTGAATTAAGAAAAAACGATAATTTATGAAGTGCTTCGGGTTCAAGCGCGTTGTCCGTGACGACGCGGGTGTTAAAATCACCGCGTAGGATCACTGTGTGGTCGGAGAAGCTGTCAAGCAGGTCGGTGAGAAACATTTCGGGTAGGTAGCTGATGTCTCTTTGCGGTCTCAGGTAGATCGTGCCCACGATCATTTGTCCGCACTCCGTGCGGATACGCGTGATGATCCAAGCTGAGGTAGACTCGAGCACTTTAGCATCGGCGTCAGAAGTGCTCATAAGAAAAATACCTTCGCTGGCGTGTCCTGTGCTTTTTTCTTTCTCTGCTGGAGCGTGATGGATCGCGTGCGTTTTCCAATACGGCGGCAGCTTGAGTGGATTTGTTGACCATGTATAATAGATCCCAACTTGTAGCGCTCCTTGGAACTGATGGAGATCAGCGAGCGTTCCAGAAAATGATTTTTTGAGCGGGTACGTTTATACATTTTTTGGAGCAGGCTTTTGACATTCGGCGGTGGACATGTTGACAGTGTATCGGTGAATTTGTCCCATGTATAACACACAGAGTCGATCAGGCATTTGGTCCCTGCGACGCGTGTTTGTTTTCCGTCGAGTCTGGCTTGGCAAACGGCATTGCCGATGATTCTTCGTGTCCTACATTCAGCGGGTAGTAGATCATCTTCAATGGTGAATTGAGTACCGCGTAGTTTGATATTTTTCTCTCTCATAATTAGTAGCTTGATTTCGCGGCTATAGAGTATAGCGATGGTTACGGGGCGCGCTCCCTGTCCCGGGATTTGCTTTGTACTCTGTACTGTACCCGAGAGAGCGAAAAATTGCTGTAAAAAATCATCAACGGATTCATCACCGTTATCTGTGATAGGTAGGCCTTTCATCACGATGTCATTAGCGTGTATTTCTTGTTGGTCCCACGATGTTTTTGATTTTTATCAATGATATTGTCTATTTTCTTTTTGACGTTGAAAGTCTTCTTTTTGCTGATGATTCAACAATTTTAAAACGCATCGATTTTACTGAGGATATAGCCATTCTTTGAAGTAACCGTGATTCTTCATTTGATTGGTGTACGAGAAAGGACATGCAGTTGAATCTCGATAAATGTAAATTAATCTTTTTTTGTAGAAGTAGACAACCAATTGTCAGTACATATTTTCTCGATAATGTTCAACTTGAACGTGTCACCTCTATTCGAGATTTAGGCGTATACTTTAATATAAAATTAACTTATGATTGTCATCAAGACTATATCATAAATAAATCCCTGCAACTACTAAGCTTCATCAGGAGAACCTGCATTGATTCCGTATCCTCTCGGGTTATACGATCTCTGTATCCTCTTTTAGTCAGACCAATTTTGCTATTTGCCTATATAATCTGGTCTCATCATACAATTACTCACTCTTACCGCATTCAGACTGTTCAACATAAATTTTTCAGAATTACTGCCCCGCGCTTAAACTTACCAAATTCATTTATTACACACAACTACAAAGAGATATTTATTCAAACACAAATACCAACATTAAAATTCCTTAGAAAAGCTTATGATCTATAATTTTTATTTAAACTTTGCACAGACATTATTGATTGCAACACGCTTTCTAGTAAATCAAATTCTAGAATTTCTCGATCAGGCTCTCGTAATAAGAACATTTTTTACATTGATCACTATAACTCGTTATATACTGGCAATAATCTTCTGACTAGAATGTGCAATTTTGTTAACAATATTATCGGATTTATTATCACTATGATATCACGGAATCTGAAAATTGCGATTTTGCGAAATTAATCTTCGACGTATCATAAAATTCGTAATAAACTTTTTGTTTATATCCTTATACTTTGTCAAATGATATTCTCCATTCTATATTATATATCATTATTTGTGTACATTGGACATATGGTCCGTATGGTAATAAATAAATAAATGTTGCAACTTATAAGTGATAGAAAACAGTATATTTATGAGATACTTGAAATTTTCATCCAAATGGCACATGTCACATGACCGAAGGTCACATAATTATGCTTTGGTTGACGTTTCAACAATATTTGACATTCATTTATCTGTTTCATATTTATTAGGAAATACATCGAATTGTAAACAGCTGTTGCAGCAAAGAAAAAAGTCTTATCATAGAAAGAAAAAAGTAGATATGGAAAAATTCCATCGAAACTTCATTCAAATTTTTGAAATATTGCAATATTACCATCAATGACACTGATCCTATGTATCATCGTATTTTGATATGATTCAAAATTCTAAAAGACGTGTTTTTTTACTACAGTGTTTTTCTTTGATATATATGTTGAATATTTCAAATGTCAATAATCATTTTGTGTTTATGAAAATTCGTAAATCTCTTAAATTTTTTGACTCATTGCAAAAATCAGATTTAATTTGATTTTTGTAATATTCTTTCTTTTATAAGTATCAAAGTTCATTATAGGTGGCTCTGTCATAAACAACAGAAAAATCAATTAATTTTTCTGAAATTAAACTTTATAAATCGAAAAATCTTACCCTCACGGAAAAATAATATCATATCCGAAATATTTTCTAACAGATGAAAATATATTTCATATATATTTTAACAAATATTCAGCCGTATAATTTCAGCAATGTCAATAGTAAAATTTATAACAAATATATTTCTAATCATATTTTCAAATATAAAATGAATACATTCTACGAAGAATTTTCGCTATCAATTTTTTTAGATCAAACCAGAGAAGTGAAGAGTCGCTCTTAAATTGCTCCCGTGTGTTTAAAAGCTGAAAGTTATTTCAAAACGTCAATCCGGACTGATTAGGATCGACATGCAATAATTTGTCATTCGCCTTACGAACAGAAGCTGTTTTGAAAACTCGATTCTCGAAACCAGACGTCTCTGGAAACCAGGCGCGGTCGTTTCGGTGTACTTGGCCAAGGTAAAATCTTTCGATACAAAAATGCAAATCCTCCGTACGAAGGCGAGTGTGAAGATTCTTGGACAAAAAATTTATATCAACCACGACCAAACGCCATAAGACTGTGCCCGCAATTTTTTCTCTACGCGAACAAGCCAAAATAGCCCGCCGTAACGGACAAAAAGCAGCATTCGTCAAGGACACCTCTTTGTCGACAATCAGAAATTGGGGCCTGGGACCCCAACTCCGAAAAGCTAGTTCCGATAGCAGACGACACAAACGAGCAACGCACGCAGACAAAAAACACCACAGCAATCCGTGTGTAAAAATCACCTTTCGGAATCTCCACGTTCTCGCCAGTCTCTCCCAACCTGGAAGTATTGCTGACACGGACAACTTGTGCGCTTGCAAGACTTGGGCGCCATACAACCTTGACAGTGCCCATGCTCTGGTCGCATGTCATCCGCTCAAGTACAGCTGCAAGCAAAGAAATAAGTACTGGCAGAGCCAGTGGAGGCCTACTTATTTCTGCCAAACCTAAGTTGCAAGTAGAGCACATCAGATCTACAAATTTGTGGACCTGTAGCCGTTTTTTAGTTAATGGCTATGATTTCATTACAGGTAACGTCTACATCGAACCAAGCGAAGATATGTCAACAGTACTCAAACTGCTACAACTAGCAATTAACGAATTGGCAGCTGAACACTCTGAAGCCGCTCTGATCGTCAGTGGCGACTTCAACGCCAGACTGGGTGCCCTTGGCGACGTGGACACCGCACTCATCGGGCATACCGCCCTCCAGCCGCGACGGCGGTCGTGCGACCGAACTCGAACTTCACGCGGAAACCTTCTCATCGACTTTATGAGTTAAAATGGACTAATACTCCTGATCGGCCGCACACCTGGCGATGCAGAAGGTAACCTCACATCCGTTTCGAGTATCGAATGTAGCACGATCGACCTGGTGTGGGTTGACGCTTAACATGCTTATCTGACCGCCAACTTCACGATGAATCGAATCGCGAACTTGTCCGACCACTTTCCTGTCATGGTTTAATTCGATGTAAACTATACAGAAATATCCTGAAGGCAGTCAGGTAGAAAAAACCTTGTCTCTTTTCCAAAATTTAAATTTAATTCAAACAAAACTGTCCAATTTCAAATATCCGCTGACGACGCATTATTTCCTTCTACAAATACAACTGATTTCGATTTTAAAAATACAGATTATTTTAACGATTTTATAATTGACTAAATTAGGTCTTGTG
Organism: Trissolcus basalis; assembly: GCA_025266255.1. Taxonomy (NCBI): domain Eukaryota; kingdom Metazoa; phylum Arthropoda; class Insecta; order Hymenoptera; family Scelionidae; genus Trissolcus; species Trissolcus basalis. The sequence continues at coordinate 13,570 of JAAMPD010001267.1, read as the reverse complement.
CCAAAAAAACTAGAATGAAAAAAATAATTGTCATTAAAACACCGAAAACACAAAACAAACTCTGGTTTGACAAGGATTGTAGAAAAGCAAAAGTCGAATTCAAAAAGGCAATCAAGAAATTCAGAAAAAATAAAACAATCGTGGAAAATTAAAATTTTTTTTGGAAAGCAGGAAATTTTACCGCAAAATTTTAAAAAACGAACAAAAAAAATACATTTCTTGTATGCAAGATAGATTTTCCGATACAAAAACGCCAAAACAATTTTAGGAGGTTAACGCTGAAATTAAAGTCAGAACTTCCGCCGCATTATGCAACCCCATCCCACTGAAACAATAAGAACAATTTTTCGACAATATTAATTCATCGGCCAAGACAAATAGAGTCACGTATTTCGAAACTTACGATCCGATCCTAGACAAACAGATAAGCCTTTCTGAACTCGACAATTTAAATAGCGACTTTCACAAAAATTTATCGCCCTTGTGAGGTATTGCGTTGATCAATACTATAGCTAAGATTTTCACCAAGATTTTGTATTCCCGGCTTGTAAACTGGACCACTGCGAAGGTAGTAGTGAATAAAAACCAGAGCGGCTTCAGGGCTGGCAGAAGCTGCACCGATAATATTTTTGTTTAAGAAAGTGTCATTCATTCATATTTACGTCTCAGGAAACGAAATGTCTATGCCTGTTTTATTGATTTGCGTCGCACCTTCGATATTGTATCACATTCTCTGTTATGGCGAAAACTGTACGATGTCGACTTCAGTTCTAAGATCGTTCGCGTTCTGATAAGTCTTTATGAAAATGCATCCTTCGTGATAAAAAATAATGATGAATTCTCAAAAAAATTTAATGTCTCTGAAGGTGTACTGCAAGGAAAAAATCCGAGCCCCCTTCTGTTTTTAATTTTTATCAACGATCTAGAAGCCTTTCTTAGAAGTAAAAAACTAATTGGTCTGAATATAGATGGCAACAACGACTTGCAACTTCTTCTGTACGCGGACGACGCCGTGGTCCTGGCCGACTCCCAAAAAAACATTTTAAACGCAATAAAGAAATACGCCTCACTGCATAAGCTAACTGTAAACACCACCAAAATTAAAATTTTTCATTTTAGGTCTGGTGGCAGGCTAACTAACAAAACTTTTTCTTATCAAAGCGCGCAAATTGAAATTGTTAACCAGTACGAATATTTAGGCATTTCGTTTGCGAGTTCGAGTCTAGGTTTATACAGGTGGCGAAGCATTTTGTGAACAAAGCTAAAATGGCTATCGGAGCAACGCAAAAATTGTTTTCTAATTGCGATTTCGACTAGTGGGCGAGGAAGCGTGTCATCCTCGACAACGCGGTTAAATCGATACTACTTTATTCAGCCCTAGTCTGGGAACTGAGGTACCTGGAGAAAATTGAAACAGCTGAGCTGGACTTTCTTGAAAAATCTTTTGCACGTTTATCTTGTTGTCCAGGTGTCTTCCTCAGACTCGAGCTGGGCATCCTCAAAACAACATAATTCTTGATCAGATATTTCTGAACCTTGATTTGAGGGCGTTGAAAGTCTTCATTTGAGACCTCTCTCAAGTCCTGAAAAATTTGATTGAAGAACGTTTTTGAGTCTCGAAAGTCCTAATGTAAAACGTTATTCGACCATTAAATGTCTTATTTAGATGTTTTTCAAGACTTGAGTCTCAATTAAAGATTTATTTTGTTTTAGAAATTTAAAATCTTTCAGAAGTCGAAAATTACCTGATTTGACATTTTCATACGTTGTTACGTGTTAAAAATCTAGATTTAATACTTTTTCGAATATATTTTTGAATCTCAAAATTTTTGATCAATATTAACACTTTTACCCTGTACATTGAAATATAGAAATAATCAGTGAAACTTGATTAAGCAATCAAAAGAAGTCCTAAATGAAGACTTTTAATGAATTATATGAAAATATTGAAAAACTAAATCTGAAATCAAGAAAGAGATCATTATTTACATTTTCAAGGGTTCAAAAGATAGAATGTCAAATGATAACGACTCTTTTCAGTCATGTTACTGTTCGAAGCAGTTATCTTATCATCGTATAACCCTTTAAAATAAAAATTGCATTAATTTTAATTTTCAAAAGGAATGGCGTATCGAGTTTTCTTCTTATATATACGGAACCAAAAAAAGAAACTTGCAAAATGTTGAATGAGGTCTTGCATTGCATTGTATGACAGAATATATAGTACAAGAAAAAATTGATAAGATATTTCCATCAAATTCTGATATTCCGGTCGAAAAAAAATCTGCTCCATTTTTATTTGGCAAAAAAATTTGAAGTTAATGTTGAAAAATAGATCAGTTGTTGATTACGTTTCGATCTCAAAATTAGTTAACTTTTGATCTATATAAGATCAATAATATCGATCGACATATGATCTCAAAATATAATTGGAAAAGAGATCTAATATCAGACCTAGAATTGATTGCAATGTTATCTTTCTTCAATTTTTGATCGAATAACGATCATAATATAATTTAATTAGTACTTTTAATCATATCCCATGCAGGAATTTTCGACGTTACAGTTGTTCCAACGTTGGAACGACGTTGTTTTTGCAATGTTGGTAGCCAACAAAGTATGTACGTTGATATTACCGTTTAACCGGGGTCGGCTCGAGTTATTTTATATACATAAATAAGCGTGGTTGGTATGACGTGAAATTAAAGTCATTATATATTCTTATAAATTCATGTCGCTAAGCAACATCGTGCCGACCACGATTGATTTACTAAAATCCGACGCTCATATAAGTGTTATTAACGAACAGCGGTTCAACATCGATAAGATGTCGAAATTATTTCTTACAAGTATTGTTAATACTAATCAAAAAATTATCTTTAAAAAAGAATTAAATTGATAGATTAATATCAATCTAAATAACCATTTTCTTCAGAAAGCAAAAATCATGTATGGTATCATGTCTGATACCATCTCCACTGAACAGTTTTTTGGGAGGTTCTAATTATAGTATAGAACCTCATATCTAAAATTAATGTTATAATAATCGTATTAATTTGTTGTAATTCTAATTTTATTAAAAACAATAAAATTTTCATTTTAACGAAAAATGTTATAATAAAATTGTTAATTTTCCAGAACTATAAACATATTTTGAATTGTTAAATAAAACATTTTTCTGATTCAATCGATTTATATCTCATTATATATTATTTTTATTATTTAATCTTATTTTATGGAAACGAAATATGAGTCGAATCAACGTTGGTACGTCGTCGGTCAAAGTCGTTTAAACGTACAAATTCGACGTACATTAGTAAGTTGTCCACCAACGTTGGAAAGCAATGTAGTGCCAACGTCAAATGACGACGTCTAATAGACATCTTGAACATACGTCGGAGGGTGTTACATGCGGATACTGAACCAACGTTGTTTTAACATTACAAAGAAACGTTGGAACGACTTTGACTGACGTCAAACCAGCGTTGATCCAACTGAATATTTCTACATGGGATAATGATTAAAATATTTACAATAAAAATATTTCGAAAAAATTTTTTTTACAAATTTCAAATTAACTTGAAAATAGTATAAATAAATAAGTTCTAACTCCATATGAAACATACGTTCGTTGTAGTCAGATAGATAGATAGATAGATAATTATATTTTCTTTTGAGAAATCATCTCATTGAAAAGAGTTACAATAAAATAAATAAGTATATACAGGTACATGAATCTGCGCTAAGAGAGTACATCAGATTTTTGTGACATTTGTGACATCGGTGGCATCAATCGGGGCCATCAGAAATATATGCGTACAGTAATAATACATATTCAAGATAAAAAGGATTTCACACATTCATTCATTCAAAGTAAAAGCGCGCAGTTTTAGACTGCTTGTGATATAAAAGAAGACATTATTTGCTAGCGGAAAAGTACAAATCGAGGCAATATCGCGTAAGTGGTTGGTCGAGCCTTGTATGAAAAGAGGTTCAAGATAATAATGTCGAAAATGTTGGTACAATGGGCAATCGAGCATGAAGTGCTCAAGAGTCTCCTGAACCTCATTTTTACAAATTAGGCATTTTGCTTTTTGGTCGATTACATATGTATGAGATTTAATTGTAAAACGAAGATATAGGGAAGAGGCTAGGCGTAGCTGAGATAAAATTTTTACAACATGATTATTTTTCCTATCTTCAAGATATACAGCTGTTTCGTCGCTCAGGAATCGCAAGGGTTTGCATAGCAATGTAGTTGACTGATCGTATACAATTAGGTCTATGGTTTTAAGATAACGACGGAATTTGTCAAGCGCTGCTGGAGTAGCTGACTTCCAAAGTGCTGGATCTAGGTGCAAAAAGAGATGTGGCATATCAATTATCGAGAGTAAAGAATTCAACTGTGTTACCCAATTATATTTATCAGAGATATTTTCGATTTGATTAAGGTGTAAGTGTACTTGACGTTTAAAGCAAATTTTTATCAGTCTTGTTTCCTCCGTTTCTAGTATTCTAGTGACCCATCTCAGAGCTAATTTAAATATTTCCAATGATAATTTAACACGTCCAAATTCCAAGCGAAATTTATACTTATTTATTTTATTGTAACTCTTTTCAATCAGATGATTTCTCAAAAGAAAATATAATTATCGTTGTAGTCAGATGTGTTAATCATAACATTATTTAATAAACTTTTCATACTTCAATAAATTAAATGACTCGTTTCTAAAATCTCGTCTTGAGAATATGCGAACATAAACGCGTCAAATGTTGTGACTATTGCTTAAAGTAAAGAAGTTCAAATAAGTTTAGGTAAGTGTCAGTATCAAGTTGAAAAATGATGATAATTTCCTACGAGTAACAATAAGTGATTTCTGTCTGATAATAAAAAGACATCTGCGTCGACTTCATTAGTCTCTATTTGAATCTGGAGAAAAAATTCATGTTTAAATTTACGGCTTATTATTGCGAATATTTAATTCAAACAATGAGACTTTTCTTTTTTTCTTCGTGGTCTCTTTCACAGCCTTTTCTTTTTAGATTGATCTTCTGAAAAATAAAAATGGTGTCAATATTTGTTTGTTTTTTTGTCAAAAGTTTTTGTTCATATTGACTTATATATATTTTCAAATCGAATACCGATTGTCGCTTGCAATAGTCAATCATTTTCATCACTATAGTTAATTATAATTGTAAAGGTTATAATTGTCCTTCGCCTTTAACAGAAATCGACATATGATAAATATCGTCACTCAAAACTGCATGGTACAATTTTTTTACAGCATCTTCAGTTTTCCATTTTTTGTCAAAGACATACTAAAACGACACTGTACGAAAATCAACCAAAGGGTGGTGTTATTAGAAAATAGCCCTTGAACTGTATGATCTACTGAGATTAAACAGTTTCGTTCACGCAATATTAAGTTGTTTGCTACCAAAAATCAGCCAAAAGAGTTTCACCTTATAACTGCAAGCAGCTTTAAACCCTTCAGGGGGAAATTTCAATAGATAATTCAAGGAGTCTCACACACTATTCACGTATTAATAGATACAGAATTATAGTATAGTAATATCTACATTCATACGTTTACATATATAAAAGTAATAATATATAATATATATAAATATAAATATATAATATATTCATAGATATTCCTATAACTTAATTTCCGATCTATTGATGGGGGGGGGGAAGGGGGGTCCTCCGCCCATAGCAAAAGCAGTAGGGAAATTCCAATTTTCCTAATAAGATCAACTTACTTTTTAAGAGATATTATTGATAAACGCCCTTTTTTAAAACCCCTACAACCGACATGAAAAAATCCGTTCAACTGGGTTTTTCGTTTAACTGTAACTTTTGTAACGGGACGTGAACATAAATCTGAAGTAGTCTTTCGGGACGAGTGGCTATTTCGTTTAAGAGCGGTTACGGGACGTGCCTTGAGCCCTTTCTTGCACTCATTGTAAGAATTCCCCGCACTTTAGTGTACTCCCAAGACAACTTTCCCGAGGACTGGGGTTGTGTCACGCTTCTTCGGGACGAAGCTGCACATTCCCCTACACCTAGAGCCATTTCACCAGGTGACCCACGGAAATGACAATATTCTGCCAAGACAAACCACATAGAAGGCGCCAGCTGCTCTCGCCAGTGCTCATTACAACCACAGCGTTACCCTACAGAGGGCGCCATTCGCTCTTGCTGCAACACACAGCCCCCGTAGCCTGCGAATTACCTGCAATGTGCTCCCTCACGCTACTCAGCGCATAAACTTTCGTCTTGGTGAGACATCAGGTGGCGCTACAGGCTACTTTACGCGGGCAACTCAAACGTCATCTTATACAAATTCAGCAACTTGCTCATAACAACGCTCGCCAATTACTCCGAAACCAGCGACACGTGGAAAGACCTCGCTAGTCATGAAAATAATAGTTGTCAGAGGGCGACAACATTTTCAATCCCCAACATCTATATATGCACATTGTATTGTTTATATATTATTTTCACATAGACTATATTTGAATTACTTTATAATTAATCTATTGTTGATTTGTAAACACTATATCATTTTTTTACCATGGTATGGAAATGATCTAAAATGATCTTACGCTATCAAATTTTCAAAATAAAGAATGCTGATGCTCATATATTTACTTATCTAGAATAATAAACAAAAATTCGTTTTTTTCATCAGAGCTTCACGCTCGAACAAAGGAAAAAACTAAAAATGAAACGAGAGTATAACATTTTTCTAAATATTACAGGAATGACATACATCATTCCGAGATAAGTTAAAGTTTATATTTTTTTATTGACAGTTCTTATAAAAAATTCAACAGCAGCACTATGTTTTAGAACCGAATGTAAAAGCTGATTTATGTTTCCCTTCAACAATGTGGGCATGTATGCCGACATCCGATCAACGAACTAATAACGGTGCAGAGGCTTTCTATCGTCATCTTAACGATTTTTTTACATCCATTAACGGAAAATTACATGCGAAACTCATGTTTTTTCATTCGCGCAACTAATGCCTCTAAAAAAGGTCTATTCGCGCAAATGACTTACAGCCCTTTCTAGTGGTAATTGATCTGGTCCCACAAAGACAGAAATTAACCTTCGAATTTCATTCTTTTACGTAGAAATAATACATTTTTTCGATAGAATTCATATTCATTTTATATTTCATTTATATCATTTATTGGAGCTTTATGAACAATTTATAAAAGACTTATAAATATGATATATACAGATATATTTCAAATATATAAAATATATGTAGAATATGTTTCGAAATAGATTTTTGTATGTGTGGGATTATTTCATAGAAATCTGAAATTTAAAGATGCTAATCGAAGGAGAATTGTATTTCATATGTCGTGAGAAGATTTTGAACAAGGCAATATACGAGAGTGAATCACACGTCATATAACTACAAAATGAATTGTAGCATCAAGTCTAATTTTTTGATCAACTTTTGTTTTCTTCTCAATGACGTTAAGTTACAAATTGAATTTTGTAATAAATACAAGTTTTACAAATAAGCATGATTCAGTTTAAAGTAAATATCTGACATCTTAAAACTTGAATTTTGAATGATATATGAATTGACCTATATAGGTTCGAAGTGGTTTAGCGAAAAAGCGTTTAAGTTAGTATTTCGAGAAATTCAAATAACGTTATTTTTGGCTTGATATGAGATATTTGTCAACAAATTTTCAAAAGGATTGATAATTTCATTCTCGAAATATTTGTCTCTAATAATTATTTTTTATGAATATGATATAAGATTTCTTAAAGAAACTTACATGATTGAATTAAAACGTCAAAAATTGCTTTGGCAAAGTTTAAAAAAATATGAGATAACGAGTTAAGGCAAACTGATGTCATCTTTCAAGGGGACTTTCTTACAATAAATTACGATTTTTTTGACATTTTCCATAGCGTATTCTTATAGATTTGACCTTCCTATTTAAGTTGCGTATTGTTTTTTTTCTGTTATGGAAACAAAAATTAGGTTGAGCGACGCGATGAACAAAGCGTTACGCGAAGTCTCGGAGGCGGTACTGATATGAGTTGATATGCATATATGAGTGAAAACATTGAGGAAAAACCCTGGAAGATTTTAAAACGATAAAGAAAGGTCCTACATATGTTTCTGTTATACCCGATCAAGGAATACTTTAAAAAATTCAAATATTAGCAGGTTTTCAATATGAGTTAATATTTGTATATACAAATAAAAGTTCAGAGCGGTTTTCATCGTAAACATTTTCTTTTTAATTCGCTAAAATTAGAATGAGTCCTGTGATTATCACAGTCAACCGATCTCAATGTTCTTTTTTTCTATTTTTGCAGGAATTCCAATGTTCAGAAAGTTGTTGGTCTAATTTTTGATCTTATAATTTTTTGAGTTAGTTGAATTTCTCAGTTATTAACAATAACATGAATAAAATACCTTAATTGAGCCAATTTTTTTAGGACAATTTTCTTTTGAAAGACAAATGCAATAAAAAATCTGACAACCCTATTATCTAATCATTAAATTTAATGTGTTTTTATATAAATTAGATTCACCTTTCAGGTTCAAAGTCAGTACTCTGTATGTGTTTGATATTGATAATACTGACATAAATAGAAAATATTGTAATAAACAACTTCTTAACATCTAAGACCTAGAAATCGCGCGAAAATCGTCTGGAATTTTTTGAAATGCGAACGCTTTCGCATCTTAAGATTCTGTTTCAATTTTCTGATATAATTGTGTTTTCGATTATACATATGAAAATCTCCGATATACATATATCGTTGTCTATATCATTGATTAGACTCTGAGTCAATATTTATCAGGACGCTGATAAACAAGCTGAAGACTTTGAATTTTTAAAAAACATGTGACGAATAAAAATGATCTCAACTGTATCGTTTCATGAGATTAGACGAATGAAACGAGATCGGTAGTACTTATGATTGTGTATCTTGAAACCAAAAAATTTGTCGTTTCAAGGAATGATGGTCAACAAATTTCAAATTTTAAATATTTATATTTCATGATCCATAAACCATCGATGATGAAGAACAAAACACGCCAGTATGTAAAGAGTCGCATCACAGTTTTTAAGTTATAATTGACAGAATATTATCAAAATATATAATGCAAATTCAAAGAAAAGAAATGCGCTTTTACTTGACATATTTTTCATAAACAGTATTGATGTTTGTATTGCATTTCACGGTCGAAAATGCTAGTTAATCAAACACAAAGATTAATTTCGATGTCGTGGTTTTCGCAATCAAATGGTTTGGTAAATCACTGCTCTTTGCGTCACAACGAGAAAGTGAATGCAAAATCACTGAGAGCGCATTGGCATTTCGCGGAAGATGCACATAATTGATGTCTTGATGCAGATTTTCAAATCAATTTTTTTCTTTGTTTTCTACCTTAACTTTTCTGTTGTTAATCAGTTATCGATATTAATCAAAGTTGAACAAAATGATTCTTGATTCGGAAAAGAAATTAAACATCATTAATATGTACTACAATTCTAATATAAGTTGAGATTTATCGTAAAAAATGCATATAACCGACATCTTGATGTCACGTTTTCAACATTTTATGATAAATCAATTTAATTTATAATCTCGAGGCTAAATCGAATCAATGACAATAATAATCGTTTTTCTCATGACTGAAATCAGAAACTAACATCAAACTTCATTATAAGATTGAAATATGATCGAATGTAATTCTCGGTGATTTAATAACAATTATATATATATTTAAATGATTTTTGAATGTCCTTTTCGCAGTTTTACTCATGACATTTCTTCTATACAAAAATTTATCATATTAACATTAATAATTTATACGTAATCAATGAGAAAAATATGTTCACATAATAATTGCTTCGAAAGGCTACGAATCAAGACCGATCAACATAATCACTTGACTAAATGAATACTTGTTGCATGATTTTAAATTCTTTAAATTATTCAGAAATAAAATTAAAATAATTGAACAATAGTCATATATCTACTGTTAAGGAAAGATAACAGTATGTATAATTTATTTCTATCATTTTATGAAGTATTTTAAGTATCAAGGTCGATTTGGTACGCTTATTTTTCGATGCCTAAGAAAGGTTACCAAGTTGCTTTAGAAATTGAATTTTTCGATGCAATGATGGATATTCAACAAAACACTTCCGAATTTCGAGTTTATTTAAATCTTTCATCATATTTTCATATTCTTCAATATAAATAAATTTCAAAATGTGAAGATATCTTGTACGAACAAAAATATATTTCTGAAATATAATTAAAAAAACATTTTCGAGAAAATATATTCTGGTGAAAATATTATATTCAACTCAAATTTTTTCATAAATTTAATTATATGAATTCATATAATGTAAAGTGATATATATAATTTTTAGAATAGAATATATTCAATGAATTAAAAATCAATAAAAAGCGACAATAAATAACATTGTGGCGATTATATATTCATTTGTAAAGGATAATACTAGGTCATTCAGTTTTTATCAAAGTAACAATAAAAAACATTGCATAACAATCAGCGCAACATATGACCGATTTTCCCGCGCTTTGAAACGTTAAAAGCTTCTAATGCGGTCAGCAGCTTTTCTTTGTCTCTTTTGTAATGTAAACGTAACAAAGACTCACTCTGCTTAAATTTACTATAAAAAATTGCAAACTAACCTCAGAGTTGGAATTCAATGGAATTCACTATGATATATTGTAATTTTCAATATAAATATTCGAAAAGTTTTCATATTTATAATAAAATTCAATATAAATATTTGAAATTTTTAAACATATATATAATAATAAATTTTACTATATATTATAATAAATTCTATTAAATTTTATCAGAGTTTTCACTGGCAAATAATAGTAATTCATGAATACAGAATTAAATTCATCATACTCATATCATTCATAGATGGTGCAATGTTCATGAACAAAAAACAGACCGGTGTTATGCTCCGCATAACCGAAATTATAATTATGAATAAATTATTAAATATCAAATAACATTTTTCGGTCACACGGTCACCGGAGCCTTTCGGCAGAGATAGCTGCCGACGGCTCGCGAGATTTTTGCCAAGTTGAGCCGTTATCGTGTGAGACCGCGTCATATTTCAATGGTAAACCATCTCAATCCGCGGTCCCACTGCATCAGCAAAACCGCTAAAACAAAGGTAGAGGCTTATCAAAAGCCTCACCTGTCTAAACGGTGACCCCCTCCATGGGCACCAGATCACGTTCAAGTCTTGACACGTTATTTGTAAACAATTCGCGATAAAAAAATTAAGTTTTACCTATAAAACAAATTTATTATTTCACTCCAATTAGAAGTGCATAACACCGGGGAAGCTAGATTCAAAACACTTCGACAGCTGCTGTCAATGAAATAGAAATTTGTTTTCTTATCTTACCAGTGGTTATAACATACAATATTCCTTGATCAACACTTTAACGACGTCTGGAAGAACATTTGAATGATAATTTTGACCTTTTGATTTTAGATAATCATAACAGACAGGTTACTCTGAAGGCATATCACTTTTGAGTAGAAAACAGTATTCACATAGTGACTTAGCTCTTTACTGATATTCACATAGACACATTGTTTCCACAGACTTCAGCTGCTAAAAGTGACGTTTTTCAGACTCTTTAAGAGAGCTTAGAACAGCCTGTGTGATGCTTTCATAAAATCGAGAAACTTGCAATAAGTGAGGACACATGATGTTGCGGGCATTTTCGCTCAAAATTTCTTGTTGTGGCAACAATGGAAAAAGAAGTCAACGGTCTTAGATGTACTCGACTGTACCCTCGTAATACGAACAAATTTACAAGGGATCAAATATTTATTAGAAAAAGTAAAGAAATCGTTCGAACCTTCCCTCTGCCTTCAAGCCTTTGAAAATCACCTACAGTCGTCATGAAAACTGGACCACACTCTGAACTGCCGATAAAGTCGATACAAGTATCAAAAAAATAATATAATATAAATAGAAGTTTTTTGTTTACACCCTCTTCGACGGATGTCTTGTTTCAAAATAAAATTCAACGCCAAATTCGTATTCTTTAACCCCATAAGACTCCTATATATACTTCATATTTAGAATTTTATAGTGGAAATATAGATTGCTATCACGTTTTGACATTAAAAATGATGATAGATATATAAAAAGATTCATTAAGATTAAGAGTTTAGAGTACATAGTCTTTACATCTAAACATAGTTTTTAAGTTTGTGTTTTACATTTTTCTTCTTGATTCATTTTCAATGAATGAGAAAATCGTCCGAAAAGTAAATGTACAGGGTGTCAAAAAAGTTCCGGGTTGGCTCAATATTTTCCAAAATTGACAAGAAAACAGGAAAACAAAGGAACACATGTCAAATGTTTTCTGGAGATCTATCTAACGACACCGAATTCAACTCTCCACTTCCGCTCCAGTGGGTTGAGGCGAGGGCAACTCTGAAAACTCAAATGGGAACTTATATTTTATCGCAGATTTGGTTTTCTGCCTCAAAACAATAACATCCTCCAAACGATGATGAAATGCTTTTACTAAATTCGTAAAGTATTGTGAAGGAATTGAACAACATTTGTCGATGATAAGTTGACGGAAATCATTTGAATCAGTGGGCTTCGATTTGAACAGGGATGGGCAAAATTTGTTCAATGAATTTTGAATTTTAAATAAATTTTCATTCAGAATCTGAAATCGGACGAATTTTGAATAAATTTTTATTCATCATTCAAAAGTAGAAAAATTTTGAATAACATTTTATTCATCATACAGAATCGGATGAATTCCGAATAAATTTTTTTTCATCATTCAAAATCGGATGAATTTTGGATGAAATTTCATTAAAAATTTTTAACAAATGAATTTTTAATGAATTTTTTTTTTTAAATCCCAAATTTGATAGATTTTTGATAAAATTCAATTCGCATTTCGAAATCGTTTGAAATGCATGTGGTATATATACATATTTGTGAAAATGTGTGTATATGTGTGTGCGAGTGTGTCCGTCTTATGTCTTCGCGTAAAAGTTTGTTTGTGTGTCTATAGATGTGTTTTTGTGTTTGAGTAAGAGTACGTATGTGTATGTAGGTGTGTATATGCGTGTGTGTATGTGTGATTGAGTGTCCATGCGTGTGTCTGGGTTGTGTCTTTTTGTAAAATGTCTGTCTGTATGTTTGTGTTCGTGTACATGTATGTATGTGTCTTCGAATAAGTGTTTGTGTGTTTGAATGTATGTTTGCCCGAACGGAAAAAAATATATTTTAAAATATCCTTTAAATATACGTTATGAATTTCAATTATATTTATGTATATTAATATTCTATGAATTTATTTGAAATTTTAAATTCATCAAAAAGACGAATGTATTAGTAATGAAAAATATATTAAGTTTCACGTCTTAGCCCCGCGCACTCTCTCTCTTTCTACGAATACGAGCAAGCACGAGTTCTTAATGTTCATCGAGGATCGTCAAAAGTGTCATTTGTGAAAATACGAATAGTGGTT
>JAAMPD010001266.1:0-27027 GCA_025266255.1 Trissolcus basalis | reverse complement strand
TTTGATTGTACAAGTGTCGAAACATCCTGTCTCTCCCCTACTATCAGCTCAGATCTTGGTCCAGTTATGATTTCCAGACTTTGGTATACAACTATTGCCCGAGCAGAAAAAAGTTTATTGCTCATACTGTGAGAAAGTATGCGGTGAAAATGAAAGATAGATTTATACAGTTCTATGAAAAACTAATTTTGTTAGACACATATCTAAATTGTACAATTCAGCTTCAAAGCTTTGTCAATGCTTGTCACGGTAGCAGCAGTCCTCTATCTCAAAAGACAAGCATGAGTGGCAAACCAAAAAAATACAAAAAACATAAATATTCTAAGAATCTAACACACAAAAAGAAAAAACAACGAACTTTAAATCTAACTTTGATTTTCTATATAAAAACGCGGACAGAAAGTACTCAATTTGAAACTTATACTATGGTTTTATTTCAAATTTTGCATACATTTGATTTTAAAAATGCACACAAATAGAAGTATTTTATATCACTCACTGTTTGACAAAATGTTTTACTTAGTTTCATTAATGAAAATTTTTCCGATGGCATGATTCGATTTCAATCAATAGAGTAGTGACTGAAGGAATGCCGGCTTATTATCCCGCAGTTGATCCACTAAACCACTGGTCAATCTTGATAGGGTATACTTACTAACGCCGCTACTTAGTGAATCACATAGTACCGAATCATGCGCGCGCATATGATTAAACAGGTATTCTAAAATATTACTATAGGGTGAAGTGGGTAAAAATTAACATTTCAATTTATTTAATGAATAATTATTCCATAAAACATTTTCTATTCCATTATAATTTGGATAAACATGTCAAAAGTATTGATGACATATATTTGATCATAATATAATTTTATAAGACTCTAAAAAAATTTATTCATTTTTATTCTAAGCAGTTTCTGCTCTGTTTTTTTTCTCAGTGTAACATAACATACTATTTGAGGTATTTTAAAGTTACCCTCTACGGTTTGATAAAAATCACAGTAAATTTTAGGGTTGGTCCTTCATCTCTGCATAATTTATTTATTCCTTTAATATTTATTTTTGCAAAATAACAGTAGTTGAAATTTATGAGAGTAAAATGTTGGTCTATAATGTCATATAGTTTTCATAACATTTTTATTTTAATTATTTTTTCTATTCTTAAAATTATGATCAATTGGGTAACAAATATGTTCAATTAATATTTTTCACCTCGTAAAATTTCAGCTTGAAGTGCAGCAATTTTTTTAACAAGATATGTTTTTGTTAACGTTTATAAATCTAATTAACTTCTAGAAACTTGAGCAATACTTTAAAATAGAAGTTTATGCCACCAATAATCAAAGATACATCACAAAAAGTCGTGGCAAACAATAACTCAAAATATTCTCACCTTTGAGAAGAAAAATCCATTCTAATGTACATTTGATTGAGCTTCAGTTGGTTGATTGTATCCGTTTCATCCAAGTTATTTTCATCGTTCTGGTGTATATTTTCGCAATTTTACAAATTACACACGTAATACTGAAATAAAAAACAACTAAAACACCGAGCTCAACTGAGGTAGACAAATTAATGTTTTGAATAAATACGCTGGTTTACAAAAGCTGACTAACGATAGTATCAAACTAAAAATATTTTTATTTATTTATTGCTAACTTTTATGAATGAAATTGTATTTTCGTCATTCAAATTTTTAATGAGTTTAAGACAAACTTATAATTTTAATTTATTCATTTACACTAAAAGTGAATTCATATTTCTCAAATATTCTGAAAAGTCAATATTTATCAAACTTAGACAGAGTCTATTAGATTTCGAAACATGCAAGAACACTGTTTGCGTACAAGAAATGAAAATAATGCGACTCAGCGCCTTCTGTAGGTATACATGAGAGACATAGCACGTTTTTGTTAATTAAAAATCAGAACGATTTTGCATAATATGATATTTGTGACGACAATCTAACAATAAATCAAAAGCGCTCATTAGAATCGTGTCCAAAAAAAATTTATGTCCTCGTGGTATACGAACATAAATTTACGTATAGCTTATACTGGGGTAGCACAATCTCACAGAAGAAGAGATTGCATGATAGAAAAAGTAAAAAGAAACAAACTTTTTGTTTGTGGAAATATCCAAACTGTTTTTAAATACTTGTTAACTCTCTTTTGAGATTAAAACCATCTAGCTCACACGTAATAAAAAAAACGGAACATTCGGGTGATACTCAGTTAGGCTGAATCTGATAATTTTAAACGCAGTCGATTTTTGTCATTGGGATTTTTAACTCAGTTCCACCAAATTTATTTTTGGATTAAAGTTCATGGGAAAATTTTTCAGTACGGTAAAGAAATAAAAATTCATTATCTATTTGTGTAACATTAAATTTTCAGAAAAGAAATTTTATTAATTAAAAGAGTAAAAACTTTAAATATTAATTGTTTCTGAGTTGCAGCAGTTTGAAATTACTGTTAATATTTTAAATATATTCTAAAAGCGCAGCATGAATTTAGCAACAAAACGTTTTAAAATTTAAAAAAGCGAAAGCTTTGAATGATTAGAAATATTTGCAACAATTTTTTCTGCTCAACTGTACTTTTTCTAATTGCAGAATTTGTATCCAGTTTTTATCAAGTCGGCGAAAAATTGAGTAAGTCCCAAACATTTCTGAAAACATAGCAGCAAAGAGAAAAGATAGAAAAAATAAATAAATAAAATGCAGTTCAATTTTTATGATAAATATGGTTAAGAAAATGAAACTTGTTTTTATAAAATTTCCATTTCCTCATACTTGATAACTCTTAACGAATTCATTATAACATTTTTCAAAACAACATGGCTTTCAAAATTGTTTCCGATAGTTATAATAATGAAAAATGCAAAAGTTATGTTGCATAAATTTTTTTCTAAGAATTTGCCTGTAAAAAGACTAACAAGTCGTCACTGGCAAGATAAAAATTAAAAAATTGATTCTGTTCTTAAACAAATAAATTCTTTACAACAACATTTTTTTAATAATGCTAATATCAATAAAGTTACTTGAATTTAAACAAAAAAGATATTTGCCTGAGAGTTAATATTTGAATATACAAATAATAAAAAATAGCAGTCCAATGAAAAGGCGACTTTATATTATTCAATAAATTAATTAATGAAAAACTATGGTTAATTAATTATAAACAATGCATTTTACGATTTTTCCCATTTAAGACTTTACAAAACAGTTAATAAAAATTTCTACTAAACATTGAATGTATTTTCAATAACAAATAATAATTTCTTTCAGATTAATAAAAACTGTTGTGACATCACTTTTTCAACTAAATGATTTTTCTTCGACAATTATAAGTGGAGCGATATAGACGTTATTGAGATATAGGTAGTTCCTGACCGTAACCTTGAACTTAACAGAATGAATATAGTTCTAAGGACATCGTCTCTGTTAGAAGGTATAAATATGAGCTTGTCAGGTTGCCAGATACCAGTAGTTGGTCACCTCTAGTTTGATCATCCTTCCTGTTTAATACCTAGTGATTGATAAAAAATGAGGGAGTTTGGTTATACTATTTTTGTTCTTTGTGCAACATTAACTTTTGCGGAAGTTCGTAAGTACAACACTCAAAATTTACAACTTTCAAATCAAATTCATTTGTACTTCAAATAATATTGTTGCTTGTTTATTTGTTATCACCAGTATTGCTGAATGAAAATATCAATTAATTAAACGATTTAATATTTCTTAATCTTTCAATAAGTAGTATAATTTTGATATTTATATATTCAAATGATATAAAATTACTAATGTTTTCATTTAATGAAAACACTTGATGAAAAAAAAATTTTTTAATTAATAATATACATACCTGTTAATTTTTTTTTCTTTCATGCATCCAATGGTTTTTCATGTAAATAATAATAGTAATGTAAAGATTTGTTGTCGACGTATTGATAACACATTAAAGAGATTTTTTCTCAATTCTTGATTAATTTTTCAAGTAAACAATTTTTTCTTCTTCATATCTAGTATTGAAAGAAGGAAAAATTTATCAATCCAGTTTTTACGTTTTCTAACGTCATTTCTAATAAAAAAATATCTCATTAAGAGTTCCTTTAGTTAACTTAGTTAGTTAGCTAAAATTTTTAGCTAAAATCAAATACTACCAATTCGTGATTTTATTGATATTATTGAAAGACAAAAAGCAGAATAATTTTTTGACAAACATTTGTTCTTGATAAACATTTCATAATAATTTGTTCTAGCAACAGTATTTCATTTGTCAATGATTTGATATCATAAGAATTTTGTATCATACTATCTACTTTACACTGCAGAGATTGCGTAAAATATGCAACATTAAAAAACACTTCATTACATGAAAAACCTGAAAGAACAATATTCTTCTTTAATTTTCTAGTTTACAAAAACGTTGTATTTTAAAACAAGAATACAGCTGTCAAAAGTAACTTAACTCAGTTAAGAAGTTTTCAAGATCATTTAATGTAAACACGCGAATCAACAATCTTAATTTAAGTTTTATATTAATAATAATTA
This sequence comes from Trissolcus basalis, assembly GCA_025266255.1. Classification (NCBI taxonomy): domain Eukaryota; kingdom Metazoa; phylum Arthropoda; class Insecta; order Hymenoptera; family Scelionidae; genus Trissolcus; species Trissolcus basalis. The sequence continues at coordinate 22,473 of JAAMPD010001266.1, read as the reverse complement.
TAATGATTTTCATCAAATCACTATACTTAATTATAAATGGATTTACATTGCAACATGAAAAGATTTTATAAATATTTCGTTAGTGTCAAAGATGAAAATAAAAAATCAATGATATAAAAGATTTGCGCAAATTAGTCGTAACAACTAAAATTTTCATTCTATAGATTAAAATACAAGAATAGTCCGGCGAGACTGAACCATTATCATAATAAGTTTTTTTTGTTTCAAATTGTGCGTCATAAAAATGTGGAGTTCCATATAATTATGGATTGTTTTGTGAATCATCTGAACCGACTAATTCCATATAAATGCACGGAAACACACCAAACTGCATGCATTATTTCAATAATGTTTTTGCTGCACTTTTTTCTTCTAACCCCAACGATTATTCACTTACTCACATTTACACTACACTTTGATGATCATAAAATTGTCGCGATCAGCAACATTAGTATTTACGTAATTAGGTTACTGATTTTCAAAATTATATAAAATGTATGTTAACACTGACGATAGTGTGTATATATGCACATGCAAAAATTAAGTTCGAATAAACAAGAAAAAAAAAGATTTGACGTAAAACAATCTTTTGTATTTGTTTGAAACATTTAGATTGATAATAAATAATTATCAATTAATTTGAATATATTATATGAATGAATGTATTTTGTTGTTGACAGCATCATATATCAAAATATGTGGCCGCCGGGACCCAAATTTAGACCAGTGTGTAATAAACAGTGTTGAACAGTTGAAACCTAAATTATTAGGAGGAATTAAAGAGCTAGATGTACCGTCAATGGAACCTCTTTACATGGACAAAGTAGCCTTAGCTGAATTGCGAGACTTTAAGGCTTTCGCAAGGAATGTGTCATTGTACGGATTATCAAATTACACTATAAACAGTTTGCACGTAGGATTAGAAGAAAAACAAATGGAACTCGATCTTAACTTTGCAAAAGTGCGTCTTACAGCAGATTATGATGTCAATGCTAAAATTTTGGTGCCAATTTCTGGAAGAGGACCAATCGATATTCTTTCATGTGAGTACTAAATAAATAGGCAGATAGAAATTGAAAAATCATTTTTCTTTGTTTGGTCACTGATGGTTATTGTTATCGAATGAATATTTGTATCAATTTCAGACGGGGTTAGAGCAAAAGTTTTGATGAAGTACAAACTGGTTAACCATAAAGGCAAGGAATACATGTACTATTACGCAATGACAACAAAGTTGACTATCAAGGATTATACTGCAAACTTCGCACCAAAAGATGGTCCTGAGAGCCCTCTGGCAACGGCAATTAACACAGCTCTGGCAAGCAACAGGCAAGAATTCATCGAGGGAACTATTCCAAATTTAGAAAAAACTATATCTGAAAAAGTGCTTATAATTGCAAACAAAATTTGCAAACACTTTACTTATGACGAACTATTTCCTGACCGTGAATAATCATCACGTGATGTACAAAACAGGCAATGCCATTATCTCTTATTGTTTATGTTATACGACGTTTAATTAGAGAATGTTAATTTTCTACGTTCATTTACAAACTTATTTATAATGATTTGATACCAGCATTCGATCTAAGAATACGCTTTTAATCAATTGGACTTTTACATCTTTTAATTGTTGGCAACCTTTGATTTTAATTTCCGCATGCGTATACTATAATCATACTTATTAATTCTCAGTTGAAATAGTAACACATAAAATCATCAAGAAGGATGCAAAAGGAAACAAAAAAAGAAAAGAAATATAAAGAAGACTCGCTTGGAAGAACAAATTGATTCCTATTTACATCTTGAATTATGTACATTCACATTAATTTTTTTAAGCATGCATATTAGTGTTCCAGTTGTATATTTTTTACAGCTTGAGTCACAACTAATGCAATCGTGTACACAAACATTTAAAATAAACATTTTTTGATACAAATCATCATGTTTTCTTTTAATAATTGTACTTAATAGGGAAACTGTATTTGCATAATGATTTTTAAATTTTCCTACAATCATCAAGATTGTCAGTGATGTGTTTTCTTACTCTTCAACAAATCAAATGGTTAAAAAAAATCATAAATAGAAATTGTATAACTGTATGAGAAAAATTATCATTTATTTATTCAAAATTTGGAATAGAAATTATTTGAATAAATAAAAATACATTGAATTGAACAAAAATTGTATACAAATACACAAATTGTTATTATAATTATTTCGCTGATTAACAATAGTTTCAAGTTCTACTGGAGATAATTTTTAATTCGGTCTTGGCTTCAATCACACAAATATATTGCAAAACAACTGAATATTCTTGGAAGAGTCTTTCCTTTTTTCAAGTTCAAAGAAATCAAATTATGGTTTTTTTTTATTTTCGCTTTTGTTTTGTATTTTTTTGTAAAAATTTCTTTCGTGTTTTTAAAAATACTATCCAAAATGAAAACATAAAACTCAACAAAATTGAAAAACACGGTAAGTGGCGTCATATTCATATTTCTCAAATTCATTTCAGTGATACATGTTGTACTTTAAATATTGCTTTTATATATGCTGAGATAATGAATAAATTCTTATTTCTTTCAATTTTTGAGTGATATATTGACCAGAACATTTTCAGCACTTCAGCCTTTTGAAAAATGGCACCGTCACCAGCGCCATCTGAATCTACACTATTATCATTTTCACTTGTATTCTTTCTGAAAATGTTTATTTCTAGGTGAAAAAAGAAAAGAGCTCTCAAAAATTGTATCAACAAATTTGTAAAAATAATGAGGTATAACATTATATTTTGTTCTTCATCTGAATTGAATGTCCTTCATGAAGTCATAACGTTATCGCTAATGAGTATGACTATGGTGATCAATAAATTATTAATAATTTTCTTATGAGTAATGTAAACATAATTAAATAGTTAACGAATTAACATTTATGAAAGACATTACATCTCAGAAATATACTGGTGTACAGGTAAAAAAACAATAGAACTAATTTTACAATAAATAAGAATTAACAAACAATTAAGTACGGTATTAAATTAAAATGTCACTGATAGACGATATGTTTGTCTCATTTCAAATTAATTGAAATTAATCATAATACTTTTTTTCAGCCAAAATATTATAATTGTAAACAAGTAACAAAAAATAATTGAAGATCTCTATTGTCGCCATCTAAACAAGAATGTCTTGTTTTGTTACAACGGTTTGCATTTCACAATCTAATTTTTAGTTGGGAAATAATTGATCAAAAGTGAACGGAGTTACAATGTTGTTTGCGATTTCTATGAATGCATCAGAAAGAGCTTTTTCGACGAGGGGTTGTAACTCGCGAATAAATGCGTCGAAATTATTGTTAATCGCACTGTTAACAACTTCACCAAGAGCTTTATCACCTCCAAAAAGATTGTCTAATTGTAAGGAACCTTGACCGATTACAATTTTGAGACGGAAATCGTTGATTTGTAAATGATCCAGACCATTGATATCTTTCACTAATTCGCCCTGGAATTTGACGTTAGCAGTGACATCAGTGAAATTTCCACGCATAGGACCCGATCCAGTAATAGGTAGCAGAAGAACTCGCCCATCAATTTCATACATGCCATCAACGTACAAGTGTGGCAAATCGAGATCTAGGTTGAATCTCAAGAGATTCAGGTCAAACCCTAAAAAAATAATATACCAATTAATTATATTATATAACATATTGTTCATTTACAAATAATATTCAAAAAGTTATTCTATTAAAAAAATGTACTGTAAATATTTATCAGATAACTATGAAAACAACATTTTGCTACCGTTCTTATATTTGCATTTTACGGTCATTTTACATTTGCATTTTTCAGTGATTTCCAAAATTAAGCAGGCAGATTTCCATTTTGTGTCTGCTTATAGAATTTGACGATCATTGTTATTATTACTCACCGAAAAAATCAGATTACTCTAGTTTTTTAAACAAACACATTTTATAATGTCTTTTAAGAAATACTTTATGGTTTAATTTTATTAATATATATTTAATTATTTCGAGTCTGCAACTGTCATTAATACACGAAAATTTTAATTTGATCACAAATTTCAAAGACTATGCTTTCAAAGATTATGCTAAAGCGAATGCACAATAAGTCATCAGCGAAACCAATTTTTCCAGCTAAAGTTTTTCCTGTCTGAATTAGTGTTTTTTTCAACGAGTAAAGTGGAATTGACGCGCATGATTTTAATTTTCTGAATAACTTCAAAATTTATGACTGACAGAATGATATTAAATGAAAAATTAAATTTGTTTTTGATTGCATACGCACTTTTCAAAAAAAAAAAATATTTAGTGTTTAGTTTTTATAGAAAATATACACACATCTGAATGATATAGAATTTCATAAAATTATGGTTAAATTATGGTGCTCTTACTTTAGTTTTTTGACGAAGAAATTGCTTGATCCGTAAGCTTTGACATCTTTAGCAGTTATTCTAATTCCACTTCCTTCAGCAGCAACTAATTCTTTCAGTAAAAGGGGTTCCATAGGTGGAAGATTATAATCAGGTACTCCATCTCGAAGTAATGGTTTTAAATTGTGGACACTTGTTATAATACAGTTGGTCAAATCTGGATCATTTCTTGAACATACTTGAAGGAAATCAGCTGAAAAAAACAATAATAATGAATACAGGTGACGAATAAAATTAAAATCTAAAATTGTTAAAGTTATCGAAGATATATAAATAAAACATTTTCATTTGATATCATTTTCATAATAATTTTTATAAAAAAATTTTTTTAACTATTTTTTTATTGTTATAATTGTCTCTTATAATGTCTCTTCGTAAGGATTTTTGAAAAATGTTTGCAACACCACATAAAAAATTTAGAAAACAAAAATTTGTCTAAATTTGTGAAAAAAAAGTCTATGTTAATTTTATCGTTGATATTGGTAATAAATAATGTTATTTAAGATATAAGCAGTTTGATTAATGCTAGAAATAAAGTCCAGATATTCATTCCACCCTACATTGCCTGTTTTCACTTTCTACAAACGCGTATAGATGTTAACAGAAAAGTAGGCGCCTATTTATTTTTGCATGAAGTTCAAATTTAATCTTCTGACTGCTATTTGTGAATGGCTGAATGATATTCTTCAAAATAATGACTAAAAAAATTATGAAAATGCATAAGTCAAAAAGTATAATTAAAGTATATCAAATGATCAGATGTTTTCATTTTTCTAGAAAAAGTTACGACATACATTTTTACAAGCTGTTTTGCTGATTCTAAAAATTAACAGTGAAAACAATTAGATATTTAATACTAAACTTCCATTTCACAATCATGATCATTTTTATACTATTCATATACAATAGTGTACATTTTTGAAATCAAGTTATATACACAAAATAACATCCAGAAAATAGAAGAAAGAAACCTTAAGAAAATAAAATGTTGGTTAACATAAACTAATGTAGACGAAAAAAGATCAAGTTTTTTTTAATGAGCGATATAGTAATCATTTCAATCAACTGTCAAAAATTTTATTCTTCATTCACGAATAACGATTCAAATTTATGTAAATTTTATACACAAATTCACTGAATTTCTTACTATATTATTATATTGTTTACTAAAAAGTAATAATTTTTTTTCGAAGCAACTCCAGTTAATGGTTAATCTTTTTTTTTCTTAATCAAAGACGTTGTTTCAATTCATTTTTATGGACATTACTATGTTTATTCATTATTGAACACAAATATAAAATTTTTTCTATTTTAGATAATGCTATTATAAAACCAAAAATATTAACAAAAATTCTCAACTATAGTGCACTGTAACTGCGAGAATTTATCTCAAATGCTTAACTAAAACTGTAACTTGGATTAATAATTGCAGTAGATTTATGTTGATGAGGTTCCTCAAAAAAATATTAATATTTGAGTTTCCTGTACTGTTTTTATTTTATATTGTAATCCGAGAAAAAAAAGCAATATCTAAACTCTGCCGAAACAAAAAAATTATTGACCGTTAAACTAGGATAAAAATAATTTTGAGATACTTTGGTGATTTTGACAAATGAAATATTTGTGCAATTGCATTGCTTTTGGTAATAAACAAAAGAATGAAAAAATTTGATCGAAAGATTAATAATAATTCTGATAAATCAATCAAATTTCCCATGCATGAATTTGATTCTCCATATTAAGCATAATAAGTAATAATGTCATGAGCCTAGGCAAAAGTTGTCTCGATAAGAATAATTTGAAAAGTGAAAAGCGGAAAAAATGTCAGAACTAAAATTTCAGCAATTTCAATTTTAACAATGAGAAATCGTCGATAAAAAAGATATATATAAGATAACTTTCTAAGCAAAATATAAAAAAAATGTCAAGTCAAAAAAAATCAACTGAATTGACTAACAACTGAATTGACTTTTTTATGTTAATGACAATACTTTCAATATAAGTACTGAGACTGTGTCAATTACTAAAAATGATCATTATTAAAAAAGACACTATATTTTTTTATTTGATTCTCTCTACACGGTTATTAATTAATTGATATAATATGAGCTCACACATTCATATACTCGACACTTTTTATCCACTCATTTATTTTAGAGCAAAATTTGTTCAAAAATTAATTAAAATTGAAAAATATTGTTTTATGAAGTATAATATTTTATTAGAATACTAAGGAAGTGTTTTTTTAATAAATATGACTTAAATATTATTGGCAGAATCTCGATCTTGAAAAATTTTTCGCATAATGAGTCTTGTCACATTTACCCTAATAGTTGTAGTCGCAATTACTTCTTATCATGCAAATCAATATTACGTACTAGCTGAAATTGGTAATTGCGACATAAATATTACATACTACATGAAATCCTGTACTTTGCAGCACAGGTTTATATATTCATCCACTACTACTCGTCAAAAATAAATATATATTCATTTTCGTTTCTTCATTAGTTCATTTGTTTACGAAAATTGATCTAAAAACTAAATAAACAAATACCATTTTTATTCTAGTCGTTAGAAGTAAAACTAGTTTTACAAATATCTCATCACAATATAATTCACTAATAAAAAAATTAAAAAATTATTATGAAATTCTCAAATTGATTAAAAACAGTTATTTACTACCAAAAAAAAGTTCATTGTGTTCACAAAAGTGTTGTTAAACTTAATATCATTTTTCATTCTTACACTTCTGAAGATATCATTAACGTCATCTTTCTGTTGCCTTTATGCAACTTATGCATCAGCTTAAGGAAACGTTAAAAATCAAAGCACTAATATTCGATATAACATAACGTTTGCATATGCGTCACAAAAATTTAGATCATTCCAAACATTGAAAAATTTCAATCAAAAATATTGTTTTTCACAAATATGTGAAAGAAAATTCAGATTTAATAAGTAGTCCTTACGATTAATTAACACTTACAAAAATGAGTCTCAACATTTAAATCAAACGTTTTTAGACGATTCGTAAAAAGCTTTCAATTTTAATTTTTTATTACAGTTTATGAATTTTCTATCGTACCAATAAATAAGCTTTGTGTGAGACTGCATTTTCAAAAACAGAAATTTAGATTAAAAACTTTGTTGTAGTCGTCAATAAAAACTGAATAAAAAATAATTTTATTATGTGTCTTGCTTTTAATAATTTGTTACATATTATATCCTAGCACCAGTATTACTCCAAGCACCTCTACCACTTCACTGATTATGGCTGTCAGCAGTAGTTTGTTATACACACCATAAGTCAATATCCCATTAGAGTATTAGTTGTGAATTATTTGAATATTATTAATATATTCATCAGAATAATAATAAAAAAAAATTTTTTCAAATATCGTGTTAATTATGCATTGGAAAATACAGCAACAAATGACTACAAGCCTTGTCAATTTTAGTTGTCATTTGAAACTGTAAGAGTAAGAGTACGATCTGTCAGAATGATTAATATATTGTAATTAACTTGTACGTGTAGTAGACAAAATACTCATTACTAAATTTTACACAATTACACATACGAACGATTATAATAGAAAAAAAAAACAAAACAAAACAAACATTTTTGTAGTGAAAATAATAATTAGGTTTTATAATTTTGAAAAAGTAATCCATTTTTTATACACTTACGAACTTCTACTGCAACTGCTGAATGAATTGCAATAACGCACGCAAATACTTTAATTACTGTTAAAAACATGTTGACTCGAATATGTTGCGAAAATAATGTTTGGAAGTAATATGAAACTTTGAAAAATCTGAACGAAAATGTTTGCAAAAACGTATTTAACAGCCGAAACAAACAAAGGGATGGTCTCGTTGCAAGTGGTTGGAATAACGTCCGCGTGTGAAGGCCTTATAACCGTCCCCTCCTCTTAGAGAATTGTTATTGTTGCATGCTTCTGAGTTTGTATAAGTAGGAGGAAGATTCGTGAACGTGACTGTATTGATCAAATATATTTAATGCCTTTTACAATTGACGATGATCTTTTTTTTTTCAATGATCGTCAATTTATTACAGCCGGATGTTATCATTACCAACACGTACCAAATGAAAAATGAATACTCTCATTTTACTCTCCTCAATACACGTGTTACTTATTTTACCTGACTCTATCCTAACTGAACATTTAGCATGAAAATTTTGTTTATCAAAACCATCGCCGTATTATAATTTATTTAAAAAATGTTTTGAAAAATTGAAAATGTTGTCTCTGATAATTATGAATAACTGAACGCAAAATGTTCATCCGCATGACTCATACAAAACCATTCATTTTTATGCGAAGTCAAATTTAATTCATAGTTTACCACACTTACATTCACGGTTTAACTAAATGCATGCCAAGACTATTAAGATGTTTTTTTCATTATATTTTAACTTATCAACAATTTTGAATTTCTGTAATGAACATTCGAACAAACTTCAAGAGAAATAAAAGGATTTGAAAAAATGACATGATTCTAGACATAAATTATAAGATATATGAAATACATAGCTCTGATTTATTTTGGAGAATATACATAGTTTGTTGACTTTTTCAAACAAAAAATTATTACATACCCTCTTAAATATATGATATAAAAAAGTTTTCCTGTAATTAAGTTTTTGTGTTGAGCATTACTCATAATGTAGTCTGTGAAGAGACTACTTCATATTTATGCAGAAGAGTTTCAAACATATTTATTTCATATCATAAATGTTTGAATTCAAATATGTATTATTATTAATTATTAATTGTAAAGTGAAATTTAATTTGACATGTATGAAACGTTGATGTTCGAATCGTTTGGTCCAATAATTTTATTTTAAATCAAATCAATCATAAATCATCGGAAATACCATTGACGTATTTTACTGATACTGCATGGCAAAAACTATTTCATAAAAAATTTGTTAATAGTACTTTTTGAACATTCCAAAGCGTCTTTTTATTTTAAAGATAAGAAATCATTTTGAATTGTTCAAATAGTGACATTAACATAACATTATTTTTTGCGGTGCGCATTCGCGCAAAACTCAAATACTCATTGCCATTTGCTATTTTAACAAATTGATGGCATGAAATAACATTTTGGCAATGAAAAAATATTGAATCAATGTGTACTGAAGATTATTCGGCAAAGTGTTTTATGAATAGTAAAATAAGCATAAAAAAGCACATAAACCTGTTAAATGGTTTATTAAAAAAATTGAAACATTACTCAATCGTTATATTCGGTTTACTGCTAGATCACAATAATTTGTATACGACGTCAAATAATTTTTTTTAAAGTATGTCTGTACATGTTAAAAATTGCATACATTACATACATCTTAACGGTATTTTAACAAAAAAGGCATCTAAATCTTGATTCAACTTAATTAAAACAATGAAATGACCTTAACATTATACTCACAAAAATGTTTCAGTAGTGAAAATGCAAAAATGATACCTACAATGAATCTGTACAATTCGAGATAGAGCCACAAAATTATTATTTGATTTTTTATGTACGTGTAATTGCGTATTTGTATAATTTCATTCAAACGTTGAAGCGTTGATTTTATTATATCATAATCTCTCAAAATAGATTGAAAACATTGGCGTCATCACTTGAAAACGTAAAAAATATGAATAATTTACAAATCATATTTTATATTTATCTATTTTTTTCTACCCTTACAGCGTCTTCGTTTCAGATTCAAGCGCTAGAAGTCTTTTTCATTGTCTTTCAATATTGTTGTTTTATCTACGAAAAAATATTTTCAGAATGATTTTCAATGAATAAAACATGAGTGAATGTAAAGAAAATGTTTACTGTGATGGATGCTTTGCAAAAAAACATATGACGAATATTATGAACAGATTAGATCAATCATCAACAAAAGATGTTCGAAAGCAAGACAAATAAGGAATTAGATGTTGATCAACAAGTCATGCTATTTGTTAAATATTTAACTAGACCATCAGTGAGTATCGAAAAATAATGATAATTATGACAGCAATAAATAGTGAAAAAAAATATTATCAACTTTAAGTTAATTATTAATGAAAAATGATTCAAAATGCAATCCAACTCGTCAAGAATGAGGCAAAAATATTTTTCAAAAAAATGTAAAAATTCTTCATTAAAATTTTGATTACAAATCATTTTCTATACGATTTATAATAATAATTACATATGAGTGTAAATAGAATTGATTTCTTCACATCATATAACAATTAAATGAAAAAAATGTCAACCTAATTTAACACGTGCATACATGAATAAAAAAATAATTATAGCCTTGATACTCAGGGGATCATTCAATCTAATCTGTTAATGAATGAATTTTCTTGTGTTGCTTGGCAAAATTATCTATGACCTTCACTAACTCACGTGAAGAAAAAGAGAATGGGGATAGCAGTACAAACTGCGTCACATCCTACGGGAACAATACTTTCTAATGACAAAAGACAAATGATTCTTCAAAAATCGATCAATTGACACGCGTTTAAGATTTTCAAATAAATTCATTAAGAATGGAAAAGTTGTTATCGTTCGTTCAAATTTGATTATTGTTTGTTCAAATTCTCACGCGAGAGGATGTTATACTATCGTAGTTCGAAATTGCGTACATTCTTAAACGGATCTTCCTTGTTCATTATTTAGTTTTTTATTTCTTTTCTGTTTGACAAGTGCATGCGGATTGCAATTATTCTCTCAAATTGTTCGGTAATTCAACTCATTTTTGGTTGAAATTTCGCAATCATTGTTTTTTTAGAAAATAATGCCTAATGTGGTTCTATTTTCATTGATTTTTTTTTCATCGCTAAAAAAATTGGAACGTTATTTAAAAGTACAGAAGTCATTTTTATTTACCATGATGCTCAATTTTTTAAATAATAAATAAAAAATCGTTAACATGGTACAGTTGAATTACAATTTATGTATACTATTAGAGCTTAAATTTTTTAACTATCAAAAGTTGATTTTGTTTATGGGTTCAGTGTCCAGAAAAAAAAATTACATCTAATTCATTGAACTACGATTGAACATGACAAATTTATTGTACAACGTTCATTTGATATATTTCTCAGATAAGGTGATTTTTTCAAAATGAAAAATTACATGATTTTGTGATTTTATGTTTCTTTTATAAATACAGTAGAACTTTAAAATAAGTTAGATAAATCATTTAATTGTCATAAGAGTATCAACAATGAAATTTTTTTTCCATACAACATCAATTTTAGTTTTTAAACACTGCGCCCGTCTCATGAAATGAAAACTAGGACTGCGAATTTTAGAAAAACCCGAATTAGTCGAAGAAATGATAGACGAAATTCCTCTATTTGTCATTCAAATAAAAAATCTGACTGAAAATGTGCACCGTGGTCATTATGCATTTTTGTGATTTTTTTTTATTCTTACAATGAAATTTAAGAAAAAAAATTGTAAAACTTTGAAAATCACACTTTATATAAAAAATTCTATCTCGAATTTGAAAAGGTATATATTTTGGAAAGTATTTAATGTTATTTTCCACAACTAAAATATACTTCATAAACAAGGCACGATCTCCGATGACGTTGATGTAATCGCATATTGAATACTACTTCTTGATTCATTTTCGGTATTGTTTTTCATTGTGATCTCTGAATTCATCAAATGTCCAAATTCATCAACTTGGTAACATAATCTCTATTTTTAGAATTTTTTAGAAGAAATAAAATTTTGTTGCTAATTTGAATTCAAATATATATTAAAGCTTCTTTTGATTCAAAAGCTTCAATTCGATAAAAAGTAACACAAGGTTGTGACCCTGGTAAGTATATAACTAAGCTGAATGTTGATTTTATATAAGAATAATAAATAAAACAGATTACAATAAACTTGCGAATCAACTGTAATCGAATATCGCTCAAAAAATGTTTATTTTATAATATAATGTAACAATATGCGATAATCGTAATTTTGGGTTAAAAACATAATTTCAATCAAAAATCATTTTGTAAAGCTGAAAAAATTGTTTGATTATCAACTCTTTAAATTATATTTGCGTATTGCAGTACAATTACGATGTACATTCATACTTGTCGGTGCTTAACCTATAGAGAGTATAACTAAAAATTATTTTCTCATATCATTTAGGTTTAAATAGTGTTTAAGAAAGACCCAAGGACGTTTGAAAGGACGTGTAAAACAAAAATCTTAAGAGTTATATTTTCAAATAATTTGTTCCAAAAATTATGAACTAACTAAAAACCACTTAGAAATCAAAAACATGCCAAGTTAGACGCATTCGAAGAAATCATTTTTCATCAGGTCAAAAGAGTCATAAAAGAGCCAATGATATAATTATTACATAATACATTAGGTCCTCTTGAATTATACTCAAAGAACATTACCGGATAAAAACGAATTGCTTAGACTAGTATGCATTAACTCAAATTCTAGATTTGTGTCTCCCATTTTCACAGTCATTATATCCTGCTGTATCGTGATAAAATTTTGCAAGTTTTTTCAACGTGCAAAATTTATTCATCATTCTGGATGAAAAAATATTTATTTTTGACTTGCATAACTCATCAATCTTTTGTTAATATTTATTTTTAAAATAAATACTGAGTAAGTTGAAATGGTAAACTGATATATTTATTGTTAATTTTCAATCCTTTCTCATTGTCACTTTAAACTGACTACAAACGATTTATCCATTTTACCATGCTAAATGGATCAACCATTCACGCTTGGAGAATAGGAAACCAATTGTTGCTCAGATCGCGTTCTACTAGCGTAAACAATAGATCCGCTCATGCTGGTAGAACGAAACGTCAATAACCAATAAACTAATTATACGATGACACGTGTTATAGTCAGATAAATTAAATTTAATGGAATCATTATGACTGCTACCGATTATTCATCAATTCAAATTTCACTTGCATTTTGTCGAATTTTATCGTTTCAATTTTTAATAAAATTTAAATTAACAGAACGATGAACTATCCAGGGTCTACAGCAATGTTTTTGAGATTGCAATGATGCAATGTTCATCAACTAGAAATTGAAAAATCTTGAAGTGTTATAAAAATCTTTAAGACTTCGCTTAGGAACACTAACATTGAGAAACCAGCATTAACTCTTCTACAAATCTACCATGCTTGCTGATGATATTATCACCCATGCTCGATCTTTTACGATTTTCTACAGAATCTCAAGGGGTGAGATATCTGTGGATGAATATTACAGCATGACAAACAAAATGAAGATAAAGATGAAAAAACTAAGATAATACAATTCAAACAATATCTCGATAAATTCTGTTAAAATCATGCGTAGATAAACATAAAAAAAATTTCTGAATTTAATCAAATCTACTTATTCTGCAGGTCTGCAAACAAGAAGTTTCATTGATTTGGAAATAATCTTCTTCTTCTATATACGTAGAGAATATTATATGTACAATAGAAAATCCCAAGCCTACAGGTACTCTAAAACAGTCATCTTTGAATTAAACAACACCTTTTTGCTCAAATAAACTTTTCGTTATAAAGAATTTAATTATGTAAGGAAAAAAAAGATTTTTTTTCAAAAAAGCAAATGTTTTCTAAGGGGGGGGGGGCACTTATTAGGTTATTTACCTTTTCGTTTAAACTTCTTTTATAATACGTATAAATATGTGTATATAAATATATGTATGTGTATAATGTTGTCACATATAATTATATCTACGATAAAAATGATGATTTATTATAAGTATGAATGTACAACTACACACAATTAATGGTCTACGTTTGAAAAAATTGAGGTGTAAAAAAGATACAAACGAGGTTTCAAACAATCGTTTTAAATTGATTAAAAGATAAGAATGTTAGTGTTAGTTTAAAGAAGGAATTTTGTTCATGAAACGTAAAAACTCCGTTTATGTTAATAATTAATGATATGACAATAATGATAATGACAATGATAATTTTAGAAAAAAAGCCCTCTAAAATCTAAGTCGATTGTGCATGTAGCACGCAGGAATACAGCGAACATAACGAGCGTAGCTCTAGATCTGCTTTTGAAAAAGCATCGGAAATTAAAATATCTACCATGATGCATTGATGAATATATATTGTTTAAACATGTGATGCGTATCAAATATATCATGTATTCTAAATACAATAATTTTGGAGATACAAAATAAATTATGTCACATTGAACTCTCACTTTTCAAAGAACGTTTGAAGAACGTTATGAAAAAAATGTCTGTCCAAAACATGGTTCAATGACCTCACATTCAAACGAAGTGCACATCCGCAAAGTTCATATATAAATTTATATATAACACGTACACGAACTAAATGGTTTTATAAAATTGTTTTGAATAAACCTTTATAGGGCAAGGATTTGGAATGACATGACTTTTTAAATAACAACTTGACTTAAATTTTTTCTAAATTTTATGGTAATAATTTACATATCAAATAGAAAATATTGACACCGCTGAAAGTGAAAACCTTTAACCAAAAAAGGTGATATTTGTGTCCAACGTTATGATTTTACAGCGATCACTAAGGTGACAATCATCTAACAGTAATTTCAAATATATCATCATTTTATGAAAACTTAAATTTCTTGACTGAAACATGCTACACATTGATTTGTACAATATTCGATAAACTTATTTCATAAGACATTTTCAAACTTTTCAATTGAGTATAATATAAACAAGATGACATTTATTTCAGAAGTCTATGAAGAGTTAACAAAAACAAAGAGTCGCCGAAAAATTTTCATCACATCATTAATTCTGGAGTTGTTTTTATAAACGAATCATTTTTCTGTTTCAATGCCATCAATATGAAATAAAACCGTTATTTCTTGGCACACGTGTTTGAAATTTACAGTTAAAAATGTTGCATTATATTATATACATCTGTTTTGGCTCGTACGTAAACTCCTTCAAAGTATTATTGAGATGTTACGTTGCGTTTTGAATTGCAATCGTACTTTTGAAAATATAATTTTTTGAGGAGTTTTTATTCGGCCAAGCCCTTATCATAGCTATGAAATAATAATAAATACTAAACATATTTACGGAAATAAAATTTTATACAAATGCCAAAAATTGCTCAATGACATTTACTAAACTATTCATTTCACAGCGTATAGTTCAAAAATTCATTCATTTCATTGAGAATATTACTTTCATTCAGAATACTAATTTTCATTTTATATTTCCAAATGATGTTTCACCACAAATCGGTGACTTGCTAATCTTTTTTAATGAACAATTCAGTAATTTTCATTGAAAAGCGATTCTGATTACGTTCTACTGTACAATATAATATCTAATGAACTTACTCCCTACGTATTCAATTAGTTAAGATACAAACAAAACTATAGAATGTGTTGAAGAGTTACATTTGACGAGCTACCGAAATAGTTACTTCATTTATCTTTCTCACAATAATTTATAAAATAAGAAATCGTTATAGATTTCTAGTTTGAGTATTCAATCGTGCTAATATAATGTAGCAGTCGACAAATCACATTATTCAGTGATCCACGCATCCATTGGTACTTGTGTGAACAATTTTTCAACAAACGAAGACATTACTTGAACCAGTTTCCGTCTTAAATCTGGTTTCATTTCTTTGAGAAGATCCTGGCTGTTGCTATTAATGAACAAATTCAGTGCAGCCTCTGTAAAAACATAATTTTGAATAAAAATTGATCAATTATTTAATAAGAATCATGTTTGATAATTTATTTTTATATTAAACACTAATAAAAATTCATGATTACTTACGTAGGATAGTATTTCCATCATGAACGTTTTCGACGCCCATTTTGATGTCTTGCACACTGAAGTCCATTTTGAGTTGCTGGAGTCTCAAAAATTTCTTATTGTCGATGAGGACAGGCCTTGCTCGAATGAAAACCTTAGCCCTTACTCCATCTAGACAAGAAATTCATTAACTATAAATCTTATTCAATTCGTTTTACTTGTATTCTTTAATACATATTTAATTAAAATTTTTTTATACGATTTTGATTCATTTAATAATTGTTAAATCAAGAGCACAATAAATAAAAAATAATTATAACAATTGAATAATTTTATTTTATCTGAACATGTTACATTTCAGAAAACTAAAAAAGGTATTCCGAGTTCACCTTAGTTATCCCAGATGATCATATATATTTGAAACAGGAAATAACATTGACAGAATCTTTTGAATTGATTAGCAATGAACTTTTCAATAAGAATGAATAAACATTATCATTGACCTTCAAAACATGTTTCACTGTCACTGAACCATTTATATTTATTTTCCTTGATCCACTTAAATATTACACATTCTATAATATATTAAATGGTTTGAGAAAAACAAAATCGTGACAGATATGTTTTGTTTTAGAAAAATTTTTATAATGATGAATATTATTTGATCAGGCCGATGTTAATAATTAGCAATATGTCTGTGATGAAACGGAATAACTAGTCAAGAGGTGAAAAAAATATATAAAAAACATTGTAACATACCAAAAAATTTAATATATTGTTAGTTGCTATTTGTATGATTAATATCAGTTTTGTGCTCGATATTTTTCTAATGATAAATCAAATTGTGAAATTCTTTTCAAAATTAGAATTAAAGGGTTGCATGCAATGAAAAGGATAGCGCTTAGATAAATATATTTTAAAACAAGAAAGTATTCTTGTTAAGTATCTGTTAAATTCCTCGATACTTAAAAATCTAACTGTCCGAGCAATAGTCCCCTTATTGCATCCAGCCCTTCAATTACAAAAGTTAACCAAACTATACTTAGGACGACGAGACATAATTAGTTTAATTATATTCTTCCAATAAACGATTCATTAGAAAAATACTGTTATTAATTCATAAACATTCATATCAATTATTGTTTTTATAAAAATTTTTATATTATCAAATTATATTTAATTTCAGCGGTCAAAAAAAATATAAACTTATAAATTTCATGTATACATCATTTATAATTTGAATATAAAGCGGCAATATCTTATAGTAATTAAATATATTATTTATATATAATATATATATTTAACATGAAAAAAAAAATTTTACATATTTTTTAAAATATATTCTGGCCGATTTTTCAAATCTACAGACCTAAGGATCCCCTTCAGGTAAGTCTTTTGCGGTTTTCAAGAACAGGATTCCATTTCTCATGCATCTAGCACTTTATTTAAACAGTGCAATTTTGTATGCAAATATTTAAGAAATACTTTGAAAATCAAACTGATCTTTTTATCAAATGACTTGTTTGAATTATTAATGTTTTCAAATTTTTGTAAACAAATATTTTGATAATCAAATATATTGAAAAGAATATCTATTTCGTTTGATATTTAAAATAATGAAATCATACCATATTCTCCCCAGTAATCGCCCGCTCCGCTGGCTTGTACTAGGATCAATTTGCCACTGGATCTGTATTTTGCCATAGCTCTAATTTTAGGAATAGCTAACGCCAGTTGCAATTGTACTTCATCATCTTTAATACGAGTTCTAAGTCCAGTTACTTTCAGAGCTGATACGCCTTTCGCCGTAACATTTTTGAAATGTGCTTTGTATCCATCCGGTCCAGCGCCCAGAGCAATATGTACTTCGTCTAAAACAATAGGCTCGACTTCTGGATATCCCAACTCCGGCAATCCTAAATAACGAATTTCATAATTAAATTCTTCATTTTTATCTTGTTTATAAGTAAACAAATTTGACACTTGTTTGTTTGTAACATATCTAAAACATTATATTTATTATTTCAAAGCGAATCATTTCTTTGTCATTTACATTTTTTTCATATTTATAATTAACATTTATAATGTTGAAGAAATTAAAAACAATCGAAAAAGAATACATCCTAACGGCTAATAAGATCTAGGATAGTGGGTAACTATTTGAATACACCGTTACGACCCCGTTCATTATACATAACGTTACATTTTTTCCGTCCTGTAGACAATTTAACGAGTACCATAACTGTTCAACTAAAGTTGAGAATTATTATTTTTGACAATGCCCTGTACTTTCTCTTTCTTTACTCTTCTTCGACTGCAAATGCGAAAAAGTTATTTATTGCTCATGTACCAACAACAATAAGAAATTTATGCCAGAATTTATGACGATCTACCGTTCAACTATCGGCATCTAATTATACGTTTAAATTTATTTCCCATTTTTTTCTTTGTTATGTTGATATAAATATGATGTTTCTGAACATTTACTTAAACTTTCTATAATAACATAAAAATATTATTGTTATTATTTTGGTACTCTCTATTATTTATTTTCTGTCAGAAAATATTAATTAGCATCAATTAACTAAAATTTTACGATTAAAAAATTAGCATCTTTTGGTATTGTATTATATTCATATTTTGTATTATTTTATAAAAAATATTTACCATTGCGAAAGTGTTCCGTCAAATCGTTTGCTGACTTTGCTAAACAAGCTTCTAGATTTGGATCACTTCTTTGACATGGTTCTAAAAATTCTAGTCCTCTGTAGATGCCAGCATGAACTACCCCTATGAACGACAGGCACAAACACAAAAAAATTCTACTTTCACGAGACATTGTTAATGTAATAAATAAATTATTCGATTTATTTTAAACCGAAATAGAACTCGTATTTCTTATACAATTTGGAACAACGAACTGTTTCAAACACGTCTCTCCCGTAATGCAGAATGGCCTGTTCTTAAAGACTCGTTGACGCTTATACTACCTTGACATTGCCCCCGCTATGGCAGGTAAGATATTAAAAACAGGAGTGGGGCTCCTGATGGTTTCCGATGACTTTCTTCCAAACTTATAATTATTGTTTTTCTCCAGCCCTCTATCCTAGTCGGTTTGTCTTATGTGTTTATTGCAATTGCTTTTGTTTCTTGCTTTTCAAATCTCGTCTTTCGAATTACCTGAAAAGACTTTCTCATTTTATTCAGAGAAAATGAAATCAAAGATTCGATTCAAATAGCAATATTATTACAATCTGAAAATTCTTCAGTAACTGTATTTATTGAATGCAATCTTTTTCTCATTTTGATGAAGCTATTTTTATACGTATTAGGATCATACATACTAGATTTATATGAATAGTATATATTGATGAGCTACTAAATATTATAGATTAATATGTATATAAATACTGTTACAATTAGAATAAAGATGCAATTCAACTGATGTACGTAATAGATATATCGTACACACTTTTGCATTCAATAGAGAATGTTTACATTACTTTCTCAAAGGCGAATGACCGTATATTGATTCTCTTACTTTGACTTCTAACTTTCTTTTATCGTTGAAAATGTGACAACACATAATTGAAAGAATAAAAAATTCTGCATCATAATTGTCTCAAAATTCTATACAATACATGGTGTATTTACAATCGTTAAATTCATATCACTAGTAGTCAAAATAATGTTGTTTACAAAGAAGTTTACAAATATCAGTTCATTGAATACCGGTTTACTATGTGGAATCACAGTTCTATTAATAAGATCCATATTCAAGGTCAATATCGCCGAAAGGTAGAGTTAGATATTTTCATTGTAAAATCACATATTTTTAATTATGATATTTTTTGTAGATTGAAAAAATTAGTTTTTAATACACCTGTCTTAAAAGATTTCTGAAATAAAATGTCAAATCAAAAAGTATTGGTTCCTTAAATTAAGATTTTAAGTATCATGGAAATATATCTAATACTTTTGAGACATTTTTAATGATTTCTTATCGATTTTGAAATGATATGATAATTTTTGGCATTTATTAATTTGTCTAAAATAATTATTAATCATTCACTTGAACAAACCTTTTTAACACAAATTTTAACTTTTTACTGTCACATGAGCTCGATTTGAAATCACTGTATTCTATTCATCTGTCAATTATATCTTTGAATTGCAGGGGCTTCTGTGTAAATAAATGAGAATATTTAATTTTTGTTAACTCTAAATCTAAATATAAGCTAATCATGGGTGTAATTACCGCGAATACTTTCATCTAAAAATAACAAGATATAAATGTTATTTTAAAAATTCACATAAACGTGACAAACGAACAATTGAGTTTAAATTCATATTTATACTTGTCCTTCATAGACCAAGAAATAAGATGTTCATCTTATTCGTTGATTGAAAAAATTATGCTTGAATTGATTTTGTAGTATATAAGTATACATTTACAACATATTTTCATCGGTTGACCTTGGTATGAGGTGTTATTTTTGACGATACAAAACTGATGCGTCCAAGAAAGAACCTGTTTTTAAGAAAAATGACTATGTGATTCATGTTAATTTTTTTTGTTCTCCATAATATGGAAACTTAAAATTTTTTAACACTTTTTCCCATGAAAATTTATTTTTATTAAATAATTGATTTTTATATTTTGTGAATTATCAACGAAAGGATTTGATCAAAAAAGCATTTGATCAATCTGATGAAACTAAATTTGATGAAAATAATTTAACAAACTTGAATAACTTTGAACAAATTTTGAAGAAAGGCATTATTTTTACAGCAAAGTACTTTTAAAAATAAATAATGAGCAATTTGTTCAAGCTATTTAACGTCAGTCTAAGAATGCGAGGTTAAAAACCTGTAGACGATTCAAGGTGGGTAAGTTGCAATGCAAAGTGCAAACGAAGAAATCTGTTGAACTTGAGAATTAGTTGTTACGTTCAAAGATAAAAAGTTCCAGCTTGAATGGTATTACGCTTGAATAAGTCACTACTTATCATTTTTTTAATTTATTATATTAAATTATTATATTAATATTTTATTTACTTAACCTTTCATAAGTTTCTTATTTCTTCTCAAAATGTGATCGGATTTTCTGACGAGTACCAAAAAATTCAGTTAAAAACAAAAGGAAAAAATTAAAAAAGAAATAATATCTCAGAACACCAACTTACTGCTCTTCAATTTTTTCTGTGTGTCTATTGTCTGGGGATTATTCTGAAAATGTATAAGAACAAATTTTTTGTGTATTAATTGTGTGTACTATTCCTTGACAGAGAGAAGTTATTATCAAACAAAGTTTTTTTTACATTACTATAATTATATATTCTTAAATTCTTCGAATCTATACATTTAAGAAACCCAAAACATTCGAAAAAAGTTATAACATTCAAACGATAAGATTCAGGAGCAAAATATTCCAGGTTATTGACCTGTCACCTAATGGAACGGGTTTTTAGAATGATATCTGTAATTTTAACGGAAACTTATTTGTATATATCAACAAGCATTTCAAACACTAAAATGAACAATTTAAAATATTTTATTAATAATTATAGTGTGACTATTGAGGTACTATCAAATTTAATTCTCACTTTGTTAGGTCTATATTCCAAGCTTGACAGGATGTTCAGAATAATTTTTGCCAAAACAGAGGTGTCATTTCTTGAAAGAGGATGAATAAGATGGTTCATTCACATGAAAAAGTGTTGAATCTAAAATATGACAAAAAACAGGAACATCTCCTTGAAAATGATTATCATAAAACCAAAATAAATCACAATACTTGAAACTAGAAAATTAATATTACTTGATAATACAAACTCTGTTTACTGATGTCTTATATGTTTCGAATGGTCCTTCTAGGCCGGATTCAGAGAGCAGTTGTGGCCATAATTTGATGCTTTCCATCACCAGCCCTCACAAAACTGTCAAATCGAAATCAGCTCGCGAAAAGAATCACTGAGATTCTTTTTAAATTAAAACCACAAAGTAGAATTATTAATAATAAAAAATATTTGTCATTGTAATATTTTCGCTTGATTTTCGCGTATAAAGTTTTATCATAAAATTGTTGTTTTGAAATCAACGACATATGGTACAATTTTAAATCTGTGTGTGTGTGTGTGTGTGTGTGTGTGTGTGTGTGTGTGTGTGTGTGTGTGTGTGTGTAGAAACTTAAAATTTACTAGTAAGTAAGTAAAA
>JAAMPD010001265.1:0-27061 GCA_025266255.1 Trissolcus basalis | reverse complement strand
AAACAATTTGGTAAAATTATACGAATTGTAATACAAATTATTCCAACTTTTTTCTCCGTGTAAAATAGATAAAAATTTCCCTAGTAAAAAGGATCATATATTGTTCGTACATAAAACATATATTGGCAATATATTATTTCAGAAATCATACATTGGCCATATATTGATAGTATTTTAAACTGCTTTTATATTGGCAATACATAGTCCATATATGAAAAATATGCGAAAAATATATGGTCAATATATTGTCCATATATTGTCAATATATTGACAATCTATTATCAATATATTGTCAATATATGAACAAAATATGATTTGCTGAAAATAATATATTGTCAATCTATTGATAATATATGGACAATATATTATCTTAAAGTGGCGCAATAATTTATAATGTTACTATTACCCCAGTTGACCCTACAGATATTTATATGTCTGCTCAAAAAATCATAGTCGTAATCAAAACACGTCGAAAAAGTCGTTCATTTATCTCCTCGCTTGCTCTCAAGAGTTCACTTCGCTCTGATCATGGCGTCGCCTGATTCTGCAATTTGCTCGATGTCTCGCGCGAGTCTTTCGAAATATCAATTTCACATTCCGCGACTATTATTGCAACGCGCTTCGTTAAGCTTGCAGCATAAGAATCTTGTTATCGGGACCTTCTGATGGTTTCAATGGGTAGCGTTTTTACGCCTGCCCGGGATACTTTGAAGATGAGGACCGTTGATTGGATTGACTTGCAAATTGTGCACCGTGCTCAAAACATTTTATGAAACGCGCAGACGTTTCTTGTGTGTCCGACCGGGCGAATGATAGTTGAGATTTTTTGCCCTTCTCCACTAGGGACTTGAATTATCGGACAAATTTTTTTACTTTGACGAGAAAAGTAATAACGAGTTAACAAAAGGAATCAACTGGAACACGGTGATTAAAACAAAAGAGTTTCTGATTGCAAGTTGCAGAATTAAGTGAATTGCATTGCAAAACAATTTTTCGTCCGCCGGAAGTCGTAAAAGGCGCCGGCTACGTAATTCAATTTGTCAGCCTGGTTGACGGTGACTCAATTGCATGTCACCGGTAAATTCGTCGTTGGTCATTCAGCAAAAAAGTCACAGTATATTATAACAAACACATGTTGTCAGGCCCCCTCGTTTTGTCATCAGTCCGTGATGCCGGGACAAAAAACCTTGTTTAATTACACGAGAACGCTCTTACTTAGAAATTTAAATAGATCCCAAATGTATCGTCCAATTTCGGGTGACTAATCCTGGGTGATCCAAACATTTGTCCTTCCATTAGAAGCAATACAAATGACCGTGAAGTCATAAGTATACGATGAAAAAAATTTTTTTATGTTCAGGTCATGTTTGCTTGAACTCTGTTAAAAGTGAAAATGCACTTTTTGAGGCAGATTTCAAAGGTAAAGTTTGAACTTTGAAATTGCATTACAAATGTTGTGCAAAATGTGGAAACTTTCTCTGAAAAAAGGATTTGTGATCTAATTTTCGTTTCATTGAAAATTAAATAACGTTCAAGTCGATAAATATTTTCTATTCTATGTTTTACCATTGAGAAAAATTCTTTTAAAGATAAGATTAAGTTCTATGTCCAGTAGTAGAATAAACTCTGTGTTACTTAAATTTTAATGTATCTAGTTTTGATTTCTGACGACCAATTCAAGTTGTTACTCGAAAACGGCAATGAAAAGAAATACTTTTCAAGCCGAACTTTGATGTCGGAGAATATATATACTCTGGTATAATGAAACTTTGATGGTTGAGTATGCTGTAACTTGCTTTTACAGCACGCTTTAAAAAGTCCACCTTTTTTACAGTTCAGAAGGCGATTCTTAGACTGGATCTTCGGGCTCGCGTAAAAACGCGCGGTTATGTGCGAATGTCGCGACGATCCTATTACAAGAGTCTCCGTTACGTATCGCTCGTTTGCGTATCCGCAACGTGACTATGGGCAATCGGCGACTTACGGCAAACTCCTAAGACTTCCCGTGGCTCCTTGTTAAGATATCCGCGCGCTGCTCAAATTTCCCGACGCTCTCGAGTTACCGTAAGTTGCACGCAAACATCTCATAACCCGGAATTATGGGTCTTCTTATATAGCGCGCGCGCGACACACGGTTCCCACAAGACGTCAAGTCTCAACGTTGAAAATGCATAATCGAAAAGTCTTTATGTAACCGAATTATAATCACGTCGCGAAAGCACGATTACGTGATATTTATGGGTACGTGTAAGGACCCGATGAAGTGGTGCTTTCAATTTCGTCGGGCGCACCACTTGTCTAACGTGGAAACTAGATATTGCTTTAAGGATGGCAGACACTAAAAATGTGCGATGAGATTACACGCTTACGACAGTAATTTTAGCATACAGGAGAACGCGCCCGTTCCATGTTAAAATGCGTAATTCTGCACAGCGTCAGAGCGAAATTGCCTTGGCGAGGAACCAGATGGTCCGATGGGTGTACCGAAACGCTTCACAAAATGAGAAAATAATCGAGTCCGGACTTTAAAGAGAGACGCTGTCGAATGCAAGCGGTCCAAGGATCTAAAAAAGAGACGCCTTGCACTTAACTATCTGAGCCTTGAGAAATTGGATAAAAGGCTGTGTGTATCGCTATACCTTGCTTTTCGCGATCAAATCGCTTTTCATCGTTTCATCTCGGTGCCCCATTCGAAATGGTATTACTCATTCGGTCCTAATGTAAATCAGTCGCTTTTCTTCATTAACGACTTGTTACGCCCGTCCCGAGGGACGCTCGTCAAAAGATATGAAGAATTCCTTTTGATTTGAAATGAATCGCCGAGGAGATGTTTTCAGCAATTGTATTCTTCAACGGAACGAAAAAAAAAAACAAGCACCCATTCGGCTCAGCTAATTTCGGCAATTTAAAAGTCGTATGTTGAAAATTGTATTTTCCTAAAAGAAAAGAAAGATTGGAATGAAGATTACAATTTCGGGCTGAATTCACTTCAGAAATGGTAAACTCGTCAGAATGTTTGACGGTTCTCTTCCGACTACTCTTTGTCGACGAAAAATAAATGATCTTGATTATTGTAACAAATGTATATTTGATTGACGGATCAAATGTACTAATCGAGATGATGACCAGGGACCGTAGGCCACGTGCCGTTTTTCCAGTCGACGCTTCAATTATGATACTTTCGACGCCGCCAGCTTCTGGCTTGATTCAGAACTAACAAATGGATACTAATGGTGTTCTCTTTCATCGAATTAACATCCGCCACAATCCAATTGATGGAGTATCATTCATTTTTCTAAGCAGCAAATAGTTGATGGAAATAAACCAAAATGAAAAAGTTGACAGGATCGTAATAAACCCAAAATATTTACTGTTTACACTTTTTCAACCAAACGTTCATACCAGCCCAAATAAAAATTTATATACGTTATTTATATTCTATTTGTGGGTCATAAATATTTATAATTTTTTAAAGTGTCGAGCATATATGACAATCAAAATGAAATAAATAATTTGTGACAATAATATAACACAATGTTTTTCTGTGTATATATGTCATATGTATTATTTATTATTAATAGAATTATATATAAATTCTTACTCGCAAAGCTGATAGAATTTGAATTACAATTATGCGGTACGTGTCATCAACTTTCTCACTTGAACAATAAGTATGTGATAATGAAATCGGTAGAATAAATTATGAAAATAACGATAAAGCTAATCATTTACCCATCAGAGCGTTTAAATGTGAAAATAAAAAAAAGGCAGAAATGAGATGAACAGCGTAAATAAGGCAAATACTTTTGCATCCATAAATACCAGAGCATAACTGCGCGGTGAATAGTGAAAAAAATAGTCTCGTTAAGGACCCATTTTTTTGAGCAAGAAATGGAAAGGAACAAATCGAGTGCTCTCGACAAAGAGTGGAGTAAGGGAAATCGAAGGGAAAGAAGAGCATTTGCAATGCTAATGCGTGCACAGTACCGCACCATGCGTCATGCGTGGACTATCGAGTAGTTCGACGCGTGCCACTGACAGTCTTCTTATATTAAAAGCCCTCGGCAAGACCCGTTGATGAACTATGCACATGGCAAACGGTCATTTCATGCACCTGGCGGAGGCAAAAAATTGCCCTGATCGATAATACAATGCATTCGTGACTTTTGTTAAAAGCCCACTCGACAAATACTTACACGCACATCGTGATTTTTTCAGTCGATTAGGTAAACGTAGTATACCGTTGAATACAAATTTATATGAACTGAATAATATATCCCGACAACAACAGAAGTGTGCAAAGTCCTCTTTCAATCGCTGAAGAAAATAATCGCAGTTTATTTGCCAATTGAAGTGAAATCTTCGACTTTATGACTGAAATTCCTAAACGAGCATTTTATCAAAATTTCCGGACGATTAAAATGTTGTTTTACGACAGCCACTTAATTTCATCGTCATCTCGTGTATTTTTTTTTTTCTCTCCTCGTCATCAAACTGAAACCCCGTTAAAATTAATCAACTTTTCAAATTCCATCGGTTTATCTTTGGTCATTAAAAACTTTAGCAGTTGAAATCGGACAGCGTGCTTGATGAAACAACACCTACGAATGAATCGCGCGTGGCACAATGAGCGGCGTGTGCCAATCATGTATTTTTGTACTAGTCGCTGAAAAACAGGATGAAATTTTCGTGACGTCTGCTTTTCAATGAAGCTCTCTAGCAGATATCGTTTATTTTAAATATTGACATGTGTGTCATTGCGGGGGAACGACGTGAATAAAACCCGTGTCGTATCAGGAATTTCAGATCGGCCATTCTCATGTCACATTAAACTTTTTAGCTGGAATGAAAACGTCATTTTATTTTCTTCTTATCGTCTGCGAATCGGCTGGCGGGCGTTTCAAAGTTGGTCGCAAAATCGGACTTGGGATGACGAACGCTCGAAAAGACCAATTAATCGCACCGATATAATATTCCCCGGAGATACACGTGACAGATAGCTGGCCGAAACGACGGATCCGATATATATATCTATAGGCGTTATTTGGTCCGGTGCAAATGGAAGACCACGAATCTGGCCTAGACATCCGGACCGCGCCGCAGAGGGAGCTGATGAAAAGGCAATTAGTAGAATGAAAATGTAACACGAGAACACACGTGACTTTGAGGCTGCTCGCGTCGTGCGTGCCGCGGTGCCGTAATTGTCACTTTGTCAACGTATCCCCCAAGGGCTCTTGCCAGGCGTGAGAGAATCTCTTTTCCTAATTGTTCGCGCAGGTTATAACCCGTGCCAAGAAATCCGGCCTTATAAAGCCAACCTTCAACTCGTCCTGTTTCGCGGCAACCGCGTCTAAAGTGGGAGTCCATTTTTGGCCGTGACAAATGTCGGACGCTCTGCTTTCAATTAGGAAATGACTTTGACCCTCAACCAAACTTCAGTCCTAATTGATGAAGTTTCCTGCCCGTACGAGTCACCGCTCACTTGATTACAGAACGTTACCTTTGATCCTGCAACAGATCGGGGGATTTGTAATACATGTAATAATTTGAAACAATCGATTTCACTTTTTTAATTAGTTGATCAAATTTTAATCATGGAAAAGTAATGAAAATTTGCATACACGAATTGAGTCGATTACTGAAATAATAATTTTGCCAACTTCAGTTTTGATTTTACATTAAATGGTTATGCAAAAAAAAATTTTTTTTTACATTTTTCTAATTTGGTAAATTTTTGAATAACATATTTTTAAGCTTGAAGCAATTGATTGAAAAACTGAAATCCGCTTAAGTTTATTTTTCCACTAACTGACTCAATTGCATCGGCGATGAAGAAATTCTAAAAATAGACA
This sequence comes from Trissolcus basalis, assembly GCA_025266255.1. NCBI lineage: Eukaryota > Metazoa > Arthropoda > Insecta > Hymenoptera > Scelionidae > Trissolcus > Trissolcus basalis. Next base: position 21,209 of record JAAMPD010001265.1, on the reverse strand, counting down.
TTTTCTCCTCGGTTACAGAAGCAAAAAATGGAATGTTTTGGAGCTGGCAATTTAATTGGCTTGGAATCAAGAGGGGCTTCCCATCTTATCACTTAGGCACTGGGATGATTAGAGAGAATCGGAAACAGTGCAAGGCTGGACAGACGGCGGATACATCGAGTTTTTGAGCACTTTTACTTGCTAGAGCTGGAGGACTGGTACAGGAAGAATTTCATGCTTTACGAAGCAGGAGACTCTACTCGAGGGATTACTTTCAATTGATCCGACCCCTTCTACATCGGATTGCCGTCTTTCTACCCTCCAAAATCAGCCTCCGCTCTGCGCTTCTTCTCTCCGTAGATGCTCGACGACGGACAAAAGGTCCTTTTTTTAGAATTTCGCCAAAACTTGGAAAATAAAGTTCATCGTTAATGAGCAAAAACGTTATTCATCCCGTTTAAAGTAACGAACCGAACGTTTGAAATTAAAAGCAATCCCTGGGTGGATAATTGTTTACCAACTGTGCAAAAAATAAATCGCGGATTATGAGATGAATCATAGTCGAAAAATAGGGAGCAAGTTGTAAAAGAAAAATTGACTGAAAGAGAATAGGAGAGTAATTTTGATAGGCCATTCTGCGTTTAACGAGGATTCATAAAAAAGTACAGTTTTACAACTGGATTGTAGTTTGGTGAATGAAGATAAGGGCAATTCGATGCTGAGCAAAACAGCGGTACTTTATCGAGCATTGTCTTGATCTTGATCCTTGTTGGAACGGTTCGCGTCATTGTCGTCAACGCCGCAGGAAACCAATAGCGGGAAATACGTCATTAGAGTTAACGGAAGGAAGAAGGGACGGGATCGGCCATGGTAACGACTTGAGACGTCGCAAAGGGATGCTCCTTCTTTTTGTGACGCAATACCGGGGACATTCTCTCCCGAAGAAATAGAATGGGATGCTAAAGCGAGGGCGGATGACGAAGAATAAGGAGTCGTATCGCGCTTGATTTCATGTTCTAAATACGTCATTCTTTTCGGTCTCAATGCAGTCTGACTTTGATGCTGAATTCCTTGGTGATTTCAAATTTTATTTTTCATTCACAATATTCATATATTTTTAGTCCGAAAAATTTGACATTCATTGGACTTTCATTTCTTTTATCAAATCAAAATCGTTTGTTGTACTTCAAAACCTTTTTTCAAAATAATTTTTAATATATTTTATGATATTTGTTTTATATTGAAGTGGAAATAGTGTAAATAATAATATAGTTATATTTCTCATTCCAAAAATCTAAATGAGTTGATGTATGTTATTTCAATTAAAATATTTTTAAATCTTAAAAATTTTTAATTCACTGAACTGTCATTTTGATATCAAATTATAATTTACAAAAAATTTTAAGTTTGATAAACATTTTTTTAATATTTTTCATATCATTTTTTTGTGAATATTTCATGAAATATAAATGAACAAATTTATTAATCGAACTTTTCATTCAAGAAGCCTAAATAAATGATTATATTTTTTCAAATCTAAAAATTTGACATTCATTGGACTTTCATTATTGAAATGAAATTTTATTTTAATTTAAAAAAAATTTTTTGATATAATTTAATTTTTTGATTAAAAAATTATGGTAGAATTTTTCATTCGAAAAATGAACATGAAATGACATGTTCTTTGAAGCTAAAAATGTTGGTTTACGTAAGTCGCAATGACTTTATGATCATGATTCGAACGACGACAGCAGAAAATACGGCCGATCAGTCGCGCGTGTTTGAAATTCTTGTCGCGTGGGCGACAGCGCTATCCTCTTTTGGAGGTGGACGGCATTGTTTTTGACAATTGAGATTTATAAGTACCGGCGGGCTACGAGGTTCTACCACTTTTTCTGAATTGGCCTCTGTCCGTGCAACGAGGGTGATTAATAACCAAGTTAACGAACCGTATTGAACCAGAATCAGAGCGATCGATCGCGGTTCACCCTTTCATAATTTCGTTACCATTGCAGATATATATCACGCTTTCAAAACCGAGAGCTTTGAGCGAAGCATAAAAAATAATAAAACTGATGTACAATCTGCAAAAAAAAAAAAATAACATTTTTCATGCAGATTAAAATCGTCGGGCAGCAACAATTCGATTGAATTAAAAACGATATCGTTATCATTGAAATCATTATTGAAACAAAGTGCCGTCATGAGATTTAGTGTTGCCTCATCAATCTTGCAGTTTTATTTGAACCTGCCGGTAACAATGCATGTAATGTATCGCTGCCGATACACTTTTTTAATTGGCAATTGCATTGATTGAAAGTGTACAATTCTTCTGTCGACAACTCGTTTTTTTTACAGAAAGTGCGATTTGGTATCAGTTATGAATAATAATTTCGCCGTGTTTTCCTAGACGATTACTATCTAATCTCAAAATGTGAAAAGGAGCTGAAAGTTGGTGCATTGATTTTAATATTGATCTTATTATGCGGAAATTTGCATGGAAATCCAATGAAGTCCTGTTTAGACATTGATCAGGTTTTAAATAATATATATATTAACTAGCCGCGATTACGGTATCTGCGTAATTAAGTTTCTGCAATAATTACTGTCCTGCATAAATTAATTAAATGTGTAACTAATTAATTGAAAAAAATCTAAAACTGATATTATTAAATGGTTGTGCAATCTACGCTAGCTTAATCAAAACATCACATAAATCGCCAATGTAATTATACATTTTTGATTTTAAATTTCTTCATCAAAGTGAAAAGAACATTTTTTCCCCCCTTAGCTTTTTAAATTGTTATTATAAAAACACCGATAAAATTATCTGGTTGCCGGAGTTTAGGAACGAAAATAAGCTCAAGTTGGACATTAAAGTTTTTCCTTCGAAATCCAGTCCGGAATGGTTTGCTCTAACATAGATTTATCACGAAAGAGTTGATGAACTGGGTCAGCTTTTGCGTGATTAGATTGTGCAAGAATGAATCGCTGATATAAACTTGATAATGCTTCTTCGAACTTTCGAACTCTAACGTTATTTCTAATTCCATTTCCACCGCAACAAACCCTGTCGAATCAGAACGATTTCACCCAATTTCTCATCAGCTCCTAATTTATTTACCTTCAACAACTTTTTTTTTTTTTGCTTTTGCTTTCGAAGGGGCGGGGAAACAAGTCGATTGATCCAACTCGTCGTGGAAAATCGAGCCGTCGTTAAATTTGAACTGTCAATTGCACAATAAATTACAAGTGGAACTACTCGAAGAGCACAAAACCGATAAAAGAATGTCAGGTGATGGATGAATCAAGTCGGGCAATACATCAAGTGCGTTATATAGGTATGACAAAAAAGGTGCGAACAAAAAGGGTTTTAAGGTCCTGCCGGACATTTGTTAGCGACGGATTTCTTTCAGAGCGGACTTCCGCCGAGACAATCCGACAGACCGCGATTGCGGCGCCAAACACGATAGCATCAATGTCGAAATCGCACATGTTTTCGGTTTACGTGTGGAGCGTACCGTACAACCAAAACAAAGAAACTCCGCTTCATGCGAAGGATCCCATTAAGCGAATCATTAACACACGCACGACGTACTCCAATCACTGAATAGAAAGCACGGGCCATTTACTTGTCTTTCTCACTTTTAGCATTCTCTTACAAAAGCCCACCGAATGAATCATGCCCGAGCCACGCACCGCATTCAAACACCGTTATTGCGTCGAAATTAATGCCGGCTACGTAATCGAAAATGTTTTTACTCGTTCGCCCCTGCTACAAAAGCCCTAACTAAACTTGTTAACACACAAACCTGTCCATTTATTTATTTACCGATCTTCAATAACGGTACTGGTTATGAGAATAATTATGAGATCGTTTTGGTCATTTTAATTTTCATACGCTGCTACAAAGATGAAAGTGTGTCTTTTAAACTTTTGTTAACACAGTTGGGATGTTGAAATTGTAACGCCTATTCAAATGACGCTGCCGGGCTCCAAATTTATAAGCGATATAAATTTAATATATTTCCAACACGGTAGCTTAATGAAGCCATAAATCTCAAACGAAGATTGTCTCAAGGTGTCACGATACTTCCCAAGCTGTTGTCACACAATTCGTGCGGAATTGATTATTACTGCCGGCGTACATTTCATTTATCGAAAAAGTTGATTACAGAGTTACACGGCGGATCCTAAATGAAGTTATCCGGTGGGATTAATGTGTCGTTTTATTCGGTACTTCGTATTCAGCCAGTTTAATTGGCGATAGCGAGTCTCGCGCTCAGATACATAATGATAAGAGCCCGATACGAACGTTCGGTTTACGTCGAATCGTTTTGTCAATGGGATACTTTTTTATTTTTTCTTCCTCCTATCTTTTTTTTTGGTCACATCAAATCTTATCTCCGCACTCGGACGTACCGAACCGTCTTGTTCCATGTTTCATTATACGGCGTACTTATCTGAAATACATACCTGCGCGGATTATGTTCCTCTCGTCTGAAGAAGTAGAAACATACTTTATTCCATAATCAGCTTTTCTGCAAATCACATTTGCAATCAGAACTCTCGTCGGCATATCAAAAAGATTCGCCAGCAAATCCAGTCGGTGAACAATTGTCTTTTTCCTCGTGATGCTCAACTTCATTTTCCGAAGGCGACCTGGGCTCCCGGACCTATTGTAGTTTATCCTCTTACGTTTTCTCGTCATTTTCACGGAAGACAGAAACCCTTGAACCAAGTTCAAGAAGCAAGTACCCTCCTTGATTACAATCGTACCATTCCGTCTCTATCTTTTTATTTTTATTCTCAGCGAGTCTGCAAGCAACCTAGAAATTGAAAGTTTAAATTAATATCACATACATTTGAAAGTTGAAGAATATTTCTAGCGTCATATTATCTAATATAAAATATAAATTCTTCTGTACGACAGACAAAAATATATTTTTAATTTACATTTAAATTAACCGAAAATATTTTATTAATATCTATTCATTTTACTTTTATTTCATATATAATTGATACATAAAACGAGAAACTTTTATTGAAATAAAATTCACATTTATTTTATCGTACATTTTTGTCTGGGTGGGTATCATTTGTGTTTTGAGATTGTGTTAAAGATATAATTTAAATCTTAAAAAATCAATTATATGGTGTTGTAAACACAATGGATATTGATGAGGGACAATTTGCAATAAAGATTGTATTAGATGTGGGTACAAAGGACCGGGCTTGTATATTTCGGGCTTGACTGTCGACAGGACACATAAGTATCAAGTAGAAAGGTATAAATGCATGGTACACAGTAACCATCGATATAGTATTTGTCGCTGACGCCAACGCGTCAAGATACCCATACGTTAATTCGCATTTCAAACAGTCTGGCGAATTTCCATTGTACGCGAAGCGCTTGTTCGGAGCTATATAATTGCATTCGAACTCGATTGTCGTCCTCGTGTTTGTAACTGGCTGTTGCACTCGCACTAATTGCAAACCGGTAGTACATCAGCTACAGACCATCAAGTATTTGCAACAGATGCTGTGTAGGAATTTCGTAATAAAATCCCACAAGCTTTTTTGCCCGATGGTCCTCTTTTGACTTTCTTTTGAGTTTCACGGTTCGTTGGATTCGATTGGACCTTCACGATAAATGAAACAACTTTTTTTATTTCAAACTTTGTCGCTCTTTTTTTGCAACCTCAATTACCATCATGAATGTTTTTCCGCAGGTCTATTTTTTGGTTCTTTTACCTTTTTTTCATTCCTCCCAATTTGAAATTCAAAAATAAATTTAGTTTTTTCAGTTTTTTTTCTTCACTTTTTAATTAAAGTTGTGAAAAATTGAATATGATCAATTGTTATAATTAGTGTAAGTACATTTGGGAAATTGAAATTGTTTCACTTGTTGTATTTTGTACGTAGATCAATCCACTTGAGGAGAGGAGATATTTTAATCGCCATAATTAACGCGAAGGTTACTTTATCTGCTTAATTACTGAGTAATCCAATCACATTGGCCAAACGACGGACACGCTCACCTATCGCCTGAAATTTCAACCAAGTTGGCCGACAATTAAGTGATCAATATAATATTTAATTATGGTCCCTCGTTACAAAATCGAGTTCGTTAGCCGTAAGATTAAAAATGTCCCTCCCCCGAACGTGAGATAGTCTCTAATTGCCAATACAGTCTGGCATGAACACAAACATCTAAATCGCAAAATTTGAGAATCGCACCGGCAAGAGATGAGGTACGAGTTTTGGGGTCGCGACGCGCTTTTGACTGCGACGCTCAAAATTTTATACGCTGCCGGCAGCAGATTTCACGGTCTGCCTGAGACGTTTAAAAGTTCGAAGCTTCCAAAACAACAAGCATCCAAAGTAGACACCGGTGACAGCGATTTTGTAACGCGGCAGGGGGCGCCACGAACGCAGGACGGAAGTTACCGCTGCTCTGCAGATCGACGAACAAACTTTGCCCCACGCAACCGTGTCGCGAAGCTGGGTAATCGAGGCGTGAATGGCAGATACGGATTAAAGGGAGAAGTTTGTTTCTGGATCTTCTGGCTGCCGAGGGAAAAGGCGGCGCATAAAGTTTTTGCCGCGTGAACTAGATACCGAGAGAGTTAAGATTTTTTAATGAAAAAATCAAATGTTTGAGTCAAGTTTTCGTGTGCGATATATATAAACGAGCTGTAACCGCGTGTACGGCGCAAAAATTACTATATCACTGCGGCTTTTGGAAGCAGATACCGCTGACTCGGTAAATAATTGCTCATATTTTTTGCCGCGAAGTTTGCCCGCAGATAGAAGAGAACGAATATTTATGTTAGCGGCCTGACGGGGGAAATAGTTACGAATATATCAAGGTTTACAATAAAATTATAAAAAAGTACGCGCGAGGAAAAATATACACCCGTTTCAAAAACTGCTGCGAGGTGAAACGCGATTTTCGCTCGGCAGCATAAGTTTGCGGCGAAAGTTGCAAGTGGAAAGATAATTTTTTGAAATTGCACCGGCGCGAACTTTAGGAGCGAGAACAAAGAAGACGAATTTTCTCGATGGATGTCAATGATCTACCGCAGAATTTGACAAAAAAAAACGAGCAAGAAGTGCGGCAAACGAGGTGCTTCGCCGAAACTTCACAGCCAAATACAATTTCCTCGCAAAACTAACTATTTTTAGTACAAATTGAACAAGTTTCAGCGGACCATTTTATTTCGACGCAACTTTCCCAATTTCGTGCGCGGGGCCGAGAAAAAAAAATAGACAACCCGGTACAATCAGCCAAGTCGTTTTCCAATTTTCAGGACATATTTTTCATATCATTATAGCGGTCTTCAATTACTCGCGCATTTCAAGTGTGTCGAAGCTCCGAAGTGCAAATCACCCCTGATCGATTAAACTCCTGAGCCCAACCTGCATCATTTGTTCGAAAAAAGTTTAGACCGATTGCACTAATTTTTCAGCGCCAGCTGTCAGCGAAATTTATTTAAAAGCGAATGTAGGAAAAAAAATCGACAAAAAAATATTAATGAATACTTTTATTAAATACAGTCATTGTGGTATGCGGAGTAAAAATTCTCCGATCCTGGCGCTCATTCAAATACTTTGCAATTTGTTTCAATTTTTTTTTGTCCGTTCATTATGTGTCAGATGTCCGGCACACGTCAAAAATTTTTTAATTACACTTTTTTGCAGCTGAGTATTTCACCAATACGTGGTGCTAGGCAGCAAAAATGTGCGCATATATATATTTTTAGTACTTTATTTTATTATCCCTTCAGGAATTTACAGCGGGAGGAATAAAAAAAATTGATTGAACAGCTTCGATTAAACATTTCAGCAGTCCAAAAGTGGAATCAAAGATCGAATTCCAATTATTTTTCAACTATGTCGACGAACAGACCTATTCGACGAGATATTTAAAAACAAAATGTTTTTCCAAGCGAAACGTGAGAGGAAACCCGCTTGTACGATTTGCATAAATAAATACAACATCGACAGGCCGCGATTCGTTAACATTTGATGCAGTTGACTTGAGCGCCCGAAACCGGCCGATCTAGCTCCCGAAGGAAAACCTGAGTTACATAAACGAATGTCATAAACTGCAAAAGATTATATCAAAATTACCAAGAAAAAAACGCAGCTCAAATAATTATGTTTCATTAATTACAAATTTGCATGCAAATGACAATGTTAGCGGACGAAAAATTTTACAGCACAAGCACGCACGCGAAAATTGTTAAAATATGCAGACCGTTTAATTGCCGCGCAACGATTATAATGATATTTCGTATCGTCGGTATAAAAACTTGAATCGAGCGGCCAATAAACGCGCGAGTGTCCCAGACGAGCGTGTACGTGTGGGCAAATAAAAAATACATCCTATCGGGCGAAAAGTATTTAACACTTCTTATAAGCGGCGCGCACACAAACTCGAATGTATTTTTTTTTTCTCTCTTTGAAAAAAGGGGCCCTCGTAATTGAAGTTGTCATTCAGGAGTAATTTAACTGCTCGCCAAACTACAGCTATATTTCATGGGGCCGGCATGCATCATAAAAGACGGACTACTTTACAGAAACGGACACTCAATACTTGGGCCGCATGAATTATTATAATTGTAATGCCTGGACTATTCAACACCCGCATACATTTTTCATTGTCCAATATCATAGCGCAAAGAAACGAGAGAGTTGCCCTCGCGGCGATTCGCAGCCGCGTGAGTGCGTTTACACAACTGCGGCCGAACAATTGTGTATTGCACGCGTGCGAATCAGGGGTACCTGATACGCGCGCACGACACATGGTCCCTGTTGTGCCGATTAAATGTAGCATTGCGCGCTGAATTAATTACAGAATGCGAGTTTTCGAGTGCACTCTCTTTTCCGTGCGCTCGAGTCCTGTTGAGTCATCACCGCAGAGTACTCGAGAGTCGGTACCAAATCGCTTTAATGGAACAACTGTTACTCGGCTCCTCCATCTGAGCGCCGCTCAAATCTGCGGCTCGAGAGCATAACGCGTTAAAAATCTCATCCGCACAAATTCACTCCCCTTTTCAATTACACCTTTCAAAGATTTCAATTAAATTCATCAGTCCGGTGTTTATTGCATGACACAACAATTTTTTGCCGCTGCACAATGATTGTTGCAGATTTTCACGCCCGGTTCTCAATTTTCCGTTCTTTCTTTTCGTTTCGTTATCGATGTTTGAAATAACTTTGTGATTTTAAAAGAAGGTTTGTGCATGGAAAGATTGATATTGGCTCTCTTTATTTTTTTTTGTTTGAACTGATTGGATCTAATTTCGAGAGGTTGTATTAACATTTGATGTTTAACTTTAATTATCTGGCGTTTGCAAAGTTTCAGCTATTTTGAATCTGACGTTTACGTTCTCGAGATTATGAAAAGTTAATATTGTATTGAAAATCAATAGACTGACAGGGCGTGATGATTGTGTGTATACAGAGAGGACGCGGACGGCACAATGGACCATGGGCGAGCCAGCGCGATAATGTATCGGAAAACATTCTGATGAAGTAGCGCTGTAATTGAGTGAGACGAACAAAATATGAGCGGGTCATTGACGGTGCGTATCGTAATGCGCACACATTTTGTTCATTTCGTCGTATTATGAAATTACAGATGATAATGCGCGCCAATGGAACACAAAAAGGAGAGCCGAATAAGCTCCGAATCGTTTGTGCCCCCGTAAAGTTCCAAAGTATTGATGCGACTTTATGGCTCTGCAAAATGACTAGATGAATGTAAACGCAACACACCTCCAAGCGTGCAAACCCAAGCTCATCCCACGTCGATTTATGATGCAATCAGATACTACGACGCGCCACGCTGACCATAAAACACACCGAACTATACTGCTGCCTTCGCGCGACTGCAGTGCCAACTAGCGAAATTAGTTGACCATTGTAAATCTCGATGCGTTGCTAATTCGCTTAATTTTGTCCACATTTAATTAATCCCCGTCATGCTGATGATGGCTCGGTACAAATTTTTCCCATTGGTTCTGCTGTGGTCCCTTCATTTTGGATTCCAAGTTTAATTCCAAATTGTAAACGATCTGCAAGTTAAAAATAAAGTTTTAATAATAACATTGTTTCAAATGACATTTTACAAATATAATTTGAATATTTTGCATGGTTTAAAAAAATATATTTATTCAAAGTAGAATTTTTACACTTTGGTGATGTGTTGGTCCCTGCATTTATTATAAACTGCAATTATAAACGATCTGAAATGTGAAAATACGTTTTTAGTAAAATTATTTCAAATTTTCTCAACTATTTTAACTATTAAAAACAATGTACAAACAGTTTTAATAGCATTATTTTTAATATTAAATGAATGTAATTTAAATTATTAGTTCAATTTTATGAAAACAATTTTTTAATATTTAATATAATTGTGAGAGTTGGTGCAATGTATTGGTGCATGTAAAACTAATGCGATACCACGAAAGAAGCAGGCGCCGACGAGTATTACAATACTCAATGAAAGCTTAATGAAACCTGAATTTCGAAAGTTTTTTCTTCACATAACAAACGCTGCCATCGAATTGATTTAAATGATCATGAACAGCAAACTAATTGACATGTATTCTCCCATCTAAATCTACGTGCCCTGGCAAGCCTCTCGACCTATCTACTTCGCTTTACGTCACTCAGCTAAATGAGAATTATGGCTCAAATTCTCGTGATCAACATCGTACACAAATCCGTTGTGATTTGCGCATCAAACTGAATTTCAATATAACTGATTAATATTTCAATTTTTCAATAGAGATTTACAGCAAATGCATCGCAATTGTTAATCTACGCTCCTCTTTGCCATTGGGTCCTCGTATAACAATTCAAAATGCATGAAATTTATTGAACTTTTGGCAACGCCATGGGAACAAATGAATTTCAATAATTAAAATGGTAATTGATTCAAATAAATTTAATTTACTTTTTATCTCTCGTGTTCTCTCTGCGAAAGTATATTAATATCTCATTTTCAGCTCACTTTAACGACACCTCTATATCAAATTGTAAAATTTATTTTTCATAAAATTTGTAACATATAACAGTCGCTTGGAAAAAAGTTACACAGTTTAAAATGTTAACTTTACAGCGTTTTAACATTAGTAAAAGAACAGACAAGATCGATAATTCAATTACATATGCTCAAGCAGAAGCTTTATAATGATCAAAGTGGAAATTATGTAAATATGCATTGCCGATTCTTGAAAAAGTCCATTATCGATCCACCCAATATGAAACTGAATGAGTTACACAAGTTGTAACTAACCCGATTGTTACATCATTTCATAGTATTCATACGTGCAAATAGCGTTTAACGAAGTATAATATGAATAGAAATAACGATTCCCTTTGATGAATTAATTAATACGTGAAAACCAATATTATGATTACATAATTAATCGTCAAAGATTATACGTTAATCACAACTGATATAACAGCGCTAATAAATGGATAAAACACGGTGGCACTATCTTGTGATATTAAAAACAATAACTTTTCTCGAGAACTCAATTGTTGAATAAAATTTGAATTTTTATTTGAAATGTGACTCGAAAAATAACCGACGCTTGGAATTTGAAATTCTGATTTCATTGAGTTTCCGCCACTATTGTAAGACGAGTATCCGATTATACACCGTGCAGTAAGATATTACCTTAATGTTATTAGTTATTACATTTTTCATAGACAGCGAATTCTCCCGAGAGAAACTTGGATCCGAACTATCTTCGTAAACAGATTATTTTAATCACACTGACGTATACCGTAACCCAGGCTACTTCGAGCTGATCACCTTACACAACTTAAAACCTATAAATTTAAAACGATTCATCATGAATTTAATACGTTTAATAGCATTAATTTGCATAATCCATATAACAATCGTTTCAAATGTTACAAAAATTTGTGTAACAGGATCTTCTGTTTTTGCAAAAGAAAAAGTTATAAAAATAATATACGAAACAGGATAAAAGAATTGGGACAAAAAATGCAAAACAACATTATAAAACGAGGAAGAGGAAAATTGGATCGCACTCAAAATGTGTTTGGTCGTGGCAATGAACATGATAAAAATCGAATTGCCAAAAATGTCTCTTGATTTGATGTTATCCTGTTTACAGAACAGTGGCGCGCATCGAGCCATTTCACGTGTCAGAACGTGTCATTTTCTTGCAAATGAATATCCATAAACGTAGCGACGTGACGTTTGTCCGGATCGATCGGGATCGCGCGCTCCAACGGATGGAAGGAGGACGGAAAAAACCCGGATGAAAATCGAATTATTACTATCTGCACGATAAACGTTCGTTACTCTCGTCCTCGGTTCGTTTTCGATTAATCCGAAAAGGTGCATCTCCATGCAAAACCGGAATCCGCTGTCGTTCTCTTTTCCCGTCCGCCAATTTGTTTAAATTGCGTTTTCAACTCAAGTTGCAATGGACTGCAACTCTGATCGAGTTACTCTGTTTCTATAGATTTTCAATACAATTTCCAGGGCCCGTGTGACTTTGAGCGTCTTCAAATCTTTTTGCAAATTGAACCGCCGACCGAAAGAAAATAACAAGTCACAGCTAAGAACTCTATCTCATCGCGTCACGCGGGAACGCTTCATTTTCAAATAGCTCTTTGCAAACTTCGTCCCCGCGTTTTTCATCGCGAAACTTCAATCGCAAGCCTAACTGTTGTAAACCAGTTTTATGGCACTTGGCCCAACAGGAGACAAAAAAGTGGAAGACGAAAAAAAAGCGAAAGAACTGACGTTATCAAAAACAATCTTCCCGCTCGATAATCTATTCCCAGTCGAGCGATAACTGCTACGAATAACCTGACGCTCAGATAAATCGGCGTTTGTTTACGTCACGTGATAAATGATGTCTTCGTTGCAGCCCTCCATTGAGATAATGTCATCTATTTGAAACAAAATAATTATCTCGGCGAGGTATAAACGATGAAGGCAGAGCCATTTATCTTGTACTAAAAGTTTATTAAAAGCATTCAAGCTCTATCAAAAGACTGACAAACCGAAAACTGCATCGACGGGCGAAAAAAAAGTTGTTCTATTGATAATTACTAAAAAAATCACAAGTTGAGCATGAATTAACTTGAAAAGTAGATCCTAGTTTTAAAGGCAAAGTTAAAATTGACAGTTGTGATGAAATATTCATGCTGGAGAGATAAAAAACAATCAGAACTGGATACTTAAGCTCCGTGAGGCTGATAAAGAAACAAGATTCGGATTTTGTTTATCCCCTTTGTCGTTGCTCGACGTCATCCTTTTTTAAAAGCAAGCCCAGACAGAGACTCCAGTGGAAGCAATTACGCTGCTTGTGATTTACCAATTAATTCACAAGGGGGTAACTTTGCGACTTTGCATATCTTACGCCCTTTGCTCTCACGATTTTTTGATGTGACAGTTCATTTAAATGGCATTTTCCTTGTTCGAACAATTTCCTGTGGGCATCATTCCGGAAAACTTGTCGTCAAGCTTTCGCTCTAATGAAAACTTTCAGTTATCTTTGAAGACGCACTTTTTTTCCCCCGTCGGGGCAATATTTTGATTCGATTTTCTCGTTTGAACTCCGGTCTCCAGCGGAAGAATGTCAACGATGTATCGTAATCAATTATGTTGTCTAATGGAATGCGAGTGATTGAAACTAATGCGAAGAATCTGCAATGTCGTAACCGATTTTGTGCAGGACTCCTCCGGGGCAAATCAAATTGTCGATGCGATAGGACAAAGTGAAGAAGACCAAACCAGAACTTGCTCCACACGAGGTAATATCCTGGAATCCTCGTCTGCGTTTGTGTCGAAATACCTCAGAGTGGAGCGATGCGAAGACAGGACGCACCTTGTGCTGCCCTCTGTAAAATCATAATCGGCAGTCAGCGGTAACGATCGAGCAAGCTACCGGAATTTCCATAATCGAATCGACCGATCGTGAACTTGCCTTGTCGACCGAGCTGTCGCCGCAACCGGTGCAAACGCATTCGAAATTCACGGGTCACTACTCCGGAAACTTATTATCCACAAGTGAAAGACGACGAAAATGGCTGGAACACATAACGGGATAAAAGGAAAACAAAAATGATATTCGATCGTGTCAACATCCATAAAACTGTCCACCTATGAATTGTTTGCGCTACTTGTTGCCCACATCTTTTCATGTTCCATTCAAAATTCAGCTTTCAGACCGGATCTTTCATTCCTGTTTTTCATTTTCATTTTTATTTTCCCATTTTTTTCAATTAACTTGAACATAAAGTCGTAATCAGAAATCGATACGCGCAATCCGTTAGTTAATCAAATGTAATCTCATCTCATTATGATAAAATCAGATAAGTGATTGAAATACATATCTTATTGGAAAATCCGAAAAAGTAATATCGAGAAAAAAATAATGAGTTTCCTTTAAGAAATCACTTCGCCCTGGATATGTCTACTAACGTAAGAGAAGAACTATCGCCCTGGATTACCCGAGGAGATTTCTTCAAAAGGAGCATCGATTCTAATCCGATGAAGTAACCACAAGGTAGGTCAGAGACCGACGAAGATCCGCGCCAGTGGTTGGTTAATCCAAATTGAGGTGCCTCATACACACAGCTCGTGCAGACTACTTCTCAATCCCGGATCAGGAACAAAAGCCTACCGGATTCGGGTTTTAAGTGAACGCGGCCTTTACAACCCCCTTATGCAATTCATAGATACAAAATGACTAATCATACAGATAATATATTCTTTGGATGAGCTTTCCATATTAAATCCGAGAATATCCATTGAACGTAATCTGATTACTATCAAGCGCACGACAGAACGTTTCAATAATTCCTCGGTCTATTATAATAATTTTATTACCAGTATTAAAAAGCATCAACAATATTAATAGAACCAACGATATTAATCAAATCTTTCTCACCGTGTCGCTAAATTGGTCGAACTATTCGAGACAAATTTGAAATTTCTCTTACTCTCTTTTTTTCATCAATTTATTGTACTATATTCAGATTTATTATTTTTGTACACGAAGTGGAATAATTTTTACCAAACTGTTTTATAAGTGGGGGAACAGAAATTATTTCGAAAAGAAATTATCAAACTTTCGTAAAAATCAAAAATCATTTTATAATAATGACCGAACATTTAATATAAATTATTCAACTTTATGGTATTTTTAACTAAAAACAGATTCATAATTTTGATCAGAAATGTCTTTCTGATATGATCTGTCTTTCAATTATTAAATTTAATAATTGGAATAATAATTATATAAAATTTTTGCAACATTTCTTTCCGTGTACAAGATTTACAATACTAATTATAGCAATGATATCCAAGAGTGGGGGTGATGAATTCGTATTGGCAGGACCAATTTTTCAGCCAGACAAATAAATTGATTACCCAAGCACAAGCAAGATCGGAGAGGAAAGACACATAATTCAATTCCTTTTATTCACAAGGATTGGATGTACACAAGCAGCGTTATCGGAACAATTGCTTTTCGATCGCGGAATTGAAAGCTCGACAGAGGAGACACAAACGCCTCCTCTCGTGCTTACAAGAATCATAAAACTCGTTGAATGATAATAACTATATTACCGTCCTCGCGGTGTAATTTGTCAAATCTATCTACAACCGCAAAGACGACGATCACAATGCCATTGTCGAGCATTCTTTCTTTTTTGCAAGACTTGGCTCTTCATATTTGCAAATGAGTTCTTCGATCTTTCCGCTGGGCTCCTTTGATCCCATTGTTCGGCGCGGATAAGGTGGAGACTGGCGTGGCTCCCTTGGGGAGCATCCTGTACCGTCGCAAATTCAGCAAAAAGGCACACGCTCTTGTTTGACGAATGAGGAACTTTCTAAGAAGCACAGTGTTTAGGTCGGCGTGCTGACGACTGCACCCTGGTCTCGCGGCAAAGGGTGACGTTTATTTTCACGACCATCGCCGCGCGCAAAAGAAACAGGGACATCGCCCGCGGCGGTGCAAACAAAAACACCGTCTTGACAACCAAGAGAGCTTGCTATGAAAATGAGAGGCGGATAAATATCAGCCCCGTTGCCAGATATGTTAATAAATAACCTCGAGAGCAACAGCCAGATGTGTATCTTTATCTGCTGTGGTAATTTGGCCTTTAGAAACAGAACGGTAGCGAGCAGCAGTAATCAAGCTTTTTCACACGTAGATAATGTTGAAAGCTGATTCGAGCATCCGGTGACGTGATCAGCGAATGAATGAAAAAATTTTTTCAAGGCCTAATTTTAAAACTAGATAAGCGAAATTAGCGACATTCAGAAGTTAAAAGTGTTTGCTCTGTTTGTTTAACCCTAGCTCTCTGGAATTTAATTCATCCTATCTATTAAATTCTATCAAATATAACACCTACAACATGTTTTGTAAAAAAATTGTATATTTAGTTTCTTATAATTATCGACGAAACAAATTTGAGTTGAATTAAATGATTATTTCCAAGTTTAAAAACAAGGTCCTTGTTCAAAAAGAGTTAATTTACTAACCATCCTTTTGAGATTTAATTTTAGTAAGTGAAAATCGTATTTTTCACAAAGATTCTAAATTCATTCTGGAGTTCCTTGATGTTTTGTTTGTCTTGAGTTTGAATGTTGATTGATTTATATGTTGACAAAGTGTTTAGTAAGTCTCATTCATAACTTGGAAAAGAGGCAGGTCTTTTATCATTTTCTTTAGAAAGCTAGAAGTTTTGAGTCTCTTAGAAAGTGACATGAAATGTTTTTGACTACAAAACTCTTAACTTTCTGTAGTACCAATATTTTGATTTGATGATTCTATTTGATACTGTAAGTTTAAATGAAATCAAATTATAGTTCGAAGTGTTTGTCCTACAAGAGGTTAGAAGCTTCAATTTAATTTGAAAAGAAAATAAGGTGGTTGCAACATTCATATTTTGTATTAAAAAATGATACTACAGGAGAGGAAAAGGCAAAACGCCACAGTACAATCCTGTTTTTTGCGGACTGCACTCTCAGCCTTTATTGCTTCTGGTATAATTGTCATGTTCTCTGTTCGTCCATTAAGGCAACTCAACAACACTTGCTTTTGTCTCCATTCATTTGCAGATTAGAGGATGAAAAATTAAAGACACGGTAGAGTCAATCGAAAAAAGGGACTGTGAAACAAGAAGGGTTCGTTTGGCGGGCAACATACAGACAGAAATCTAACGTGTATCTGTTCGGGTGGAAAATGCCGCGGCGCTTTTTTCATTTAATGTATACCGACGTAAACATGAAAAGCGAAGCCGACAACGCACGTATAAAGAAAAGTGGCATGAAAAATGTTGGGAAAATTGAAACCAACAGAAAACAAAACCAGAAACTAAAATGACAAGGAGAAGAAAAAAAGTTTTTTTTTTCGTCGTTTCAGCAATCGCGTTTTGCAACATCTTTTCGTCGGGAATGATTAACACGCGGGACAAAAATAATTCCCTCGCCAATCCAGATGAAAATGCAACAGATGAAAACGAAAATTGACGAAGAAAGCTTGGTGCGCTCAGGTCGCAATTTGTTCGTCGGATAAAAAATGTCGTTTGTGCCCAATAAAAAGACGAGCTGAATGGGATTGTACGGTCGAGCAGACGAATATCGAGCAATAGTAAAAGGCTCGAAATGTAACGTTAGCACAAGTACGATCGTGGAATCCGATTTAACGTCGCACGACTCGCCGATTGATTTGCCGATGTGTCGTCAGTGTATATCGATTCACGCTCGACTATCGACGAGAATCCGTCCGTAAAATTGATTTCGCTTAGGACACGCCATCCGCGAAATTTCATGGGAATCGAAGGATGTCCGAGCTTCCTTTCGCCACCGCCTTATCCCAGACGTTAGTTTGCCTCTTGTTGTTTGCTCTTCGGCCCAAACAGCTTCCCGGTTAGTAAGTTGTTACATACACAGCCCAAATCAATACGCGAAAATTTGTCTCCTTGTGAGCTCGCCAAACTTGACCACAGTCAACTGAGAACCGTCTTTCGAAAAAAAAACCGTTATAAACTCCTATAAGGTCTTTCACGCACGACTAAAACATGTTCGTCTTTCACATTTATCCTCCATCGAACTTTATGTCCTGCGGACCTAAAAAAATATAAAAAAAGACGTTTTATCAGTATTTCAATCCAAAAGCAGTTTATTGCAAATACAGCCGACCAGAAGTTGTTTGGCAAGCACCTTTTTCTGAGCTTAGCAAAGGAAATGGGATCAAAAGTGCTTTCATGACGATCTTTTTGATACTTCATTTAATATGACGGCATTTACTCAACTCAATTAAGACGAACACTTAAATAACTTATCGACTGGTTGTGGTTTTTTTTCTCGAAGCAAATATCAATTGGAGTGTAAAGCTCTGTGAAACTTTACGAATGAAAATTAATTCAAATAGTGAAAGAAATTTCATTCGACAAACGTGTTCTTTGACGGCAAACAAGATGGTTTAAAAGTAAATTGATTTATTTTATTAGATGTTTGAACGTTTTCTTAATTAAAGGCTCAGGCGAATAGATGGCACTGTTCCAATTATTGTGTGACGTTTAAATATACTGGAACATTAAAACTAAATTGTACCATTTTTTTAATGAATATTTTCTCAAAGTAATTTCATAATTATTTGACTTGTACGTATATCCATTTCTGATACACGTTTCTGATTTAATTAATGAACGAGTTATCTTTTTAATACACCCCTGAATCATCCAAGTTTGAAAACACAACAAATATAGTTTAAAAGTTGGGAAACAAAAAAAGTAGATAAGGTCGTTAGCGGTTCGATTCAAAGACAGGCGTGTGTCTCTGGTTTGGATTCAAAACACTTATTATATAACAGAGAGAAACTGCTAACAATT
Organism: Trissolcus basalis; assembly: GCA_025266255.1. Classification (NCBI taxonomy): domain Eukaryota; kingdom Metazoa; phylum Arthropoda; class Insecta; order Hymenoptera; family Scelionidae; genus Trissolcus; species Trissolcus basalis. The sequence continues at coordinate 2,318 of JAAMPD010001265.1, read as the reverse complement.
TTAGCGCGTCTAAAACTCGTATAATTAAACGACCAGGTAATATAAAATCAACAAGCACGAGCGATGTCTGCGACAATAAGGCAGTCTCGTGCAAAAGTGTGCGGCAGAAGGGGAGGGGGCGAGGACAATAAATGAATCAACGGGGAACACGTCGCGATGTCGGATTGTTTCGAAAAACGAGGACAAAGGGCAGTATTATAATTGCTAAAATGGTGGATTTAAACACTTGAGTTTCGTCGGCGAAAAGCGGCGCCAAAGTTAGCCAATAAGAGCGCGCACAGGCGAATAATACTTTACGGGTGGTTGGGCTCCGGGACTTTATGGAACGGCATAAGCACCGCGTAATTCAGCGTCGAGTGCCGAGGCTTTCGTTGCAACGACGACACGGGGTTCGGGGACGGGAGGATCCGAGGCCGGCCAGAGGATGCGGCTGGATGAGAGCGGAACGTATTGAGTATGTATATATCATTGCACGAGAGGACTCCTGAGAGGAGTCCTGAGTTGGATATGGCGCTACCGCGCGGCAAGAGTCGCCTTTAGCATATCGTTACTTCGACACACTCAGGTCTGCGTTTAACGACCAGCGCACCACCCCACCTGACAAAAAGGCCTGACTGCGCAAAGAGTGCTGCTTGCGACGTCTCAATCGACTTCGCAACCTCTGATTTATCGCACCAGACACCATTACACAACGCAATACCACGACGCCTCCGGTCTTATATCCGAGCGTTCGCCTTGTAATAGCGCCTTCAAAAAATGTCTTCATTTCGCCGCCAAACAGATGACTTTGAGTGTCGCGCTTTTAACAAGAAAAGCTGCACGCCGATAAGGATGATTTACACGGTGGCGGCAACAATTTGAATAATCGCCGTTTTTAACGGGCCTTCTCCTTTTTTTCTTTCTTTTATTTTTTCGGCCTTCCAACTTACGGCCTCTCGAAATTTATTGAATACCATGTAGTGGTAACGTCCAGAGAGGTGTAGTTGCGGTCAAGTGAAATATGCAACACATTAGTTTGCTCTTGGCACGACTTTTTTAAACGCTAACTTGGACACTGTTATCTGAAGAATCCCTCTCGGTTTGATTTACTTGAGTGTGAGAAACATTTTGCGGCTGAGTGAATTCAACTTCTTTCTCTCGCTTTTCATTAATATCTGTAAATTGTAAGTTCAACATTGCAGATAATTAAAATTGATCATCTATACTTTACGTTTCAAAGTTGTAGGATATAAAGATAGTGAAATTGCGTTATGAAAATTCAATGGACGATCAGTAATAGGTTAATTAAATTATTTCATGTATCATCGAACCCAATTAAGTTGTTTCACCACATGTAAAATTACATTCGGACTGTGTCTTGCCTAAACCACCTGACAGTTCAAAATCAGCTGACCCGATTCCCATTTAATTATCTCTGTGCCCGACTAAATATATTCTGGACAATTAATAAATAATTATCTAGCTGTAAATATCTAACACAAAACGATGTGAAATGCAGTTTGATATTTCAAATGATCGATATTAGCCATTGGTTTCAGATATGGAATATAATTCTCATTATTATGCAATCACTTGGTTGGAATAACAAAAAAGTAGGAGTTTTTGAATTGAAATTTGCTTTTAAATACAATTGCTTGGCAACTTCAATAATCGGCCAATAAACTTATCGATCTCAAAGCAATCGCATGTTTAACTGTTAACAAACAAAACGTACGATAACCCTAATAGCTAGGTTTCTGATCGTAATAGGTTTTGCCTAATAAGGATTGGCGCTGAACCCTAATACAATATCCGCTCCGGCAGATTTGGCTTTTGTAAATTACGCTTATTTCTCGATAACGATTAGGTCGTTTCCCTGAAACAATGACTGCGTCCCTAAAACTATAACTTTTGATTTCGAACGAAAATACAGTTAGAAAAATGTGATTTGAAAATTTACTATGTTCTATGCACTGAAAAAAAAACTCACTGAAATATATACTTGAGCAAATTTACTTGAATTAAGTATATTTCACTTGAATGAAGTATATTTTTACTTTTTCAACTTATTTTGAATTGAATCAATTGAATCTAACTTCAATCAAGTATATATATTCTCACATATATGTGAGAATATTTCCTACTTCATTCAAATTAAATATACTTGATACAAGGTAGCTTTTTTTTCAGTGTGAAAGTTTGGGAATTTTTGACAGAATAGTAATAATTTTACTATGTTTCAGTTTAATTTTAGTCTTAAAAGTGATTAGTTTTTTTCTCTTGAATAACACAATAAAATTATTATTTTTCTGTCGAAAATTTCCAAACTACCATAGAAC
>JAAMPD010001264.1:27116-48282 GCA_025266255.1 Trissolcus basalis | reverse complement strand
AACATCATTTCAGTTTATTCATTTTATTTCTACCATATTTTTTTTTTTTTTTTTTTTTTACCCAAATTGATTATATTTTTAAACAATCTGTTCAACTTTTTTTCCTAAAGTTGACAACAGTTGAGTTTGATTTAATTTTCCTAACTTGACAACATTTGGATGGGAGAATTTCTTTTTTCTGTCGTTCGTTTTATCAATGTGATTTGAGTCTGACATGAAAAATGATGAATTTATTATATAGCGAATTAGTATTATGAATAGATGAGTCATCAGGTTGCTGATAGGATTATCGAAATCAAATGTATATCTATAGTTATTCTATTTCTCTGACATGACAAGTCTCAGCAAGTTAGTATACATGATGATCCGGTCATGGTGTGACAATTTATCTTAATCGCGTCTGCAACCTCAACCCTTGTGACAATCAACGATTCATTGCAACTAATAACAAAAAAGGCAATATTACTATGACATAGTGTAAAATATTTATACATTCAGGAAAAATCCTCTAGTCAAGTTTGAAAAAATACTTTCTCATTTCAAAATGTTTCATTCAAATGTTAAATCGATTCATAATAGACTGACATTACATTGTCAATATATTGACAATATATTGACATTATATGGCTGATATACGCCCAGTATATTGTCATTATATTTTCTTTTTTACTAGGGTTGTTTCAAACTATAAATTTCATTTTGTATCAATGGATCAGAAATTTATTGATTTATTGATTTATTTATTGTTGCAGCAACTTGAAGGAAGATAGAAGAATTAGGTATATTATTGGGAATTTAACAACAAGACTGTGTTCGGGTATGGTTCATCGTTTTGAGTCCATAAAACAGGCAGCTTCCAAATACAACTATCATCCATACATAGTTGTAAAGCCAGGTTAATCATTTGTTTTGTTATTGAATTAAATTTCATAATTAGGAGATGTTGAGAGAAATGATTTTTATTACAGAACCGAGTGTGGAAGAATTGCCACCTGTGACCGTGGAAGAATACGAAGCACTGCGAGAAAACATTCCAATGGTAAAAGTCGAGTTGATCATCAACAAAGGTTCAATCGAATTTCAACTGGCGGATCATAAATTATTGCTTCCTCGACAAAAGAAAACGTCCATGGATAATCGAGTAATTTTGTTATGCTGTTAATGATTTGTTAAATGTAACCTGTGACTTTTTGTTTGTAACGTGATTTTTTTTTTAGCAAAGTGAATCAATAACTCCGACGCTTTCGGACGATCCATTTATAAGCTTCGATTGGGATAAAGTTTTTGGAGTTTCAACGCAACCGTTTTATCCATTTCGTTTGATCTCCTGTGCTTCGAAACAAACGGATATCCCTGCGGAGATGCTGTTCAGTTGTTACAGAGTCATCGAATTAGAGGCACGTTTAAGAAACAACACGATTAGATTTATAGACTGACAATGAATGACGTTTGTTTGACTTTTGCAGGCTGAAGGAATTAGCAGTCAACTTTACTTGAACAAAAAGTGTCACACGTCGATAGTGATGCCTTTTTCTGTCAAACTGAATTACAAATCTCTGCTCTATTCGCAGTACTGGCAAAGTTTGGAAATTGTACATGGGTCGTTGAATGTTCATAGTGACAGCATAACAATCACTGGCACCAAGCGCAAAATCATGGTGGTCATTGGCATCTTATCTTCTGTACTTAACCCTGATGATCCTGCAAACTTGATTGTTTGTTCGTCATTACTGAAAGATGCTTCTGAAGAAACTAGTACGTTTGCTAACATCATCATCAACTATTCAGCTACTTATTTATTGTTATCTCATTGTATATTGTAAATACAATTGCAGGTCCGATTTATTTGGAAACGTTTTTTGAAAATGTCAATTTAAAAAACGTTACAACTTTGATGACTGTATCCGGTAAGGCAAATGTCGGTTCTGTCAAAATTTTTGCACACAACGAATCACAGCAAGCGTTCATTTTGTCTGGTCCCGAAGTGGACGAGAGGTATTTGTACACAAAAATAATTAATAATTGATTAGGTGAAATGGCATAGAGAGATTTTGTTTCTCTCGCACAATTTAGCTAGTTTCTGATTCATCATTTTGTGACGAATAATTTAATAAAAATAGTTGTTACTTTATTTTATTATTATTTCTCTTATTCTTATTTTAAAATAGTTATTATTTGTGAAAAAAAATTAATAACTAACAAAATAACTAATAACATTAACTAATAACAATAATAACAATTAACAAAAATAAATTGCGCAAGAGAGACAGAATATACATAACATATCACCTTAAGGGGATATAGTTAAAATCCTGTTTTTGGCGGGAAAACCAATATTTCGTGAATTTCTCAAAAAAAAGGTACAAATATTGACGACATTCATAATCAGACAAATCTTTGATCGTTTTAGAGTATTTTCGAACAAATACCAAGACAATTGATTGTGAAATGCGATCACAAGTAGTGACCGCGTTTTTTTCTGTAAATCCGGCATCTGCCAAGCCCACCTCAAAAACGCGGTCACTAAATATGATCACATTTTACAATAAATTGTTGCATTTTAAGTTTGTAAATAATCTATAAAAATGAGAGAATTGTATGATATAAAAATTAGTAAACAACTCGTGTTTACTCTCACTGAAAAATAACAAAAACAAAATTTTTACACCAATGTCGGTAATATAGGTCGCACACGACTTAGACATCCTCTTAAAGCGCATGCACAGTTCATGCGCATGCGCAGTAACAAATTTGCGCGTTAGCTTATTGCTTCGCTGTTTGTTACCGAACAACTTTTCATAATGACATATTCGCAATAGATCATACATAATAATAATATTAATATTATGTTAATTAATAATTAATTAATTAATTATAATATTATTATCGTTATTGAATATTATAATATAATTATTATAATTATCAATAACTTTTCAAAGTTTTTTTTTCAAAAACTGTCAGAGGAAAAAAAAGTTTGGAATCTTCTGGAAGTTCATAAGTTTCAGTTTGAAATTATGTATATCGTCATTTTTTCAGCAATGATATTATGTTGTCATTAACAATAACTAAAAATAATAACAAAATTTATTTATTTTTATCCTCTTGAACCTCCCCTGAGATGAACTATGAAATTTAACTATGAACAAAATCTAAATGAATTTTAAGTACCAGATTATATCAATTTGATATATAAAATTCCATCGTATACATCATTAGAGATAACTTGTTTATTATTTTGCAATCAAATTTGAATTTGCAACTTCGAATAAAATTATTATAATTATTGTAATTTCTTTCTGTCGAGAGTAAGTAAGTCTGTCGTCTATTTTATTCTATTTTTTCTTATATTATTTTCCTTATTCTTCACTTCTCACGCGTTTCCAAATTTGGTTAGAAAATATATCAGTTATCGTTCACTTTGAAACTTTCCAGAAAGTTCGAGAAAAATTCAATGTGTTTTTTAATGATCAGTTTGAAAATTAGATAATTACACAATTTTTAATCATCCAACAAAGTTGAATTTTATACTGTTCATTTTCTATTTAATTTTCTTTTTATTCATTCATTTTATTTTTATTATTTATATCAATTTTTCATGACATTGAATTCGAAAAATGGTTAATTTTCCATGACTTTACAAATTTTGGTTATCCAACCAAATTGAATTTCACATTTGAATTATATTTTTATTATTTATTTGTTTGACATTGCATTGTCGAAGGTCACAACCAACCAACCCGATAAAAAATCATCCAAACACCAAAGGTCAAGTCCCAACCTCCAACGTCCTTGAAAAATTCAAGCCATCGCTCCGTCCTTTTCTGATCCCACAAATACAACAAAGACAACGTTACTCTCTTTCTCTCTCATCGCCCCAAAACCTCAGAAAACCAAACCAATCAAAACCACGTCCAAGGTCAACCTTTCATAACCTTCCCTTATTTTTACCTCGTTAAACCCGACTGGCTTTCGTGAAAAGGGGGAAAACGAACGCCGAACAAAAAGTACGTACCGAAACGTGCGAGTTCGAACGTGTTTGGGAACACCGACTTCCGGAAACGCGGCTCCGCTCGGCCCCGCTTACAAAACGGGCTCAGTGGCAGCGGTTCGAATATGGCGGTCGTGAGTACCATTGCATAACAATCGTTTTTTGGTGAGAAAACTGAAGCCGCGAGTAGCGCGAAGTGTGAAAAAAACGTTCGGCCGAGCTTCGCGGCTCGACCGGCGCCGAGAAGCACGCTCGGACGAAAAAATTGCACGGCCAGGGTGGTGATTTCTGGTGCGCCACCCGCAACGCTTGCCGTCGACCCGGCGAGGCCGACGCTCGTGCCCAACCGACTCGTCAGACATTCAAATTTTGAGGTTACCACCAACCGCGACTCCCGAGCCCGTCCTAATTTTTGCATTTCCATTTTGCGTTCCCCCAAACATAACCTCCAATTCCTGCCAATTCCTCGGCGTCTTTCTGTCTCTCTCTCTTTAACGACAAACTTCATTTCCCTTTAATGCGTCTTTTCAGTTTTCCTGTTCGAACTCGTCCCCGACAAGGTCACGGTTTTGTTTTGGACTTTTTTCGAGCCATCATTTTTCGGAAAGTTGCGTTTTTTTTGTTTTGACAGTCGGTTGGGCTTTCGGGTCGGATAAAAAAAGAGGCGTTTCAGAAAATTGGTTTGAAAATTGTCAAACAGTTGGCAGCATTGGCGCCGACCGTCGCCGTCGTTTGTTTGGTCGATAGTGCAATTTTTTCGCGACGAATACGTGTTTGTACAGTTTATAATTGTGACGAAAAACTCGGTATTGAAAAAAAAAAATTACATTCGCGTTTTCATTTCGAGTTTGTCGTCGCACTTCAAAAGCGTTTTCGCTCATCGCGAATTGATACTGTTTTTTTCTAGGTTATATATAAAAAAAACATTCCTTTTTTTTAGGTTATATAAAAATCCGTAAAGCTAAATAGAACAAAACCTTTTTTTCGCTACGCCCGAAAAAAAAATTAAGAAAACGAAAATCATAAGGTACGTTTTTTTCCACCCAATTTTTTGTCTCAGATATATAAAAAAAAATAAATGTCAACACTGCGAAACAAAAGACACGAAAGTAACTTTGTCAGTTTTCAAGTTCTTTGTTTTTTCTCGTCCTGCAAGGATCAAGGATTAACTTTTCTTTTCAGTAATTAGCTTTGAGTGGAAACGCTAGAATTAAAAAAATAATAATAAAAAGAAAGAAGAAAAAAATTGTAAATGGAAAAAAGAAAGGAAAGAAGAATTTTGTTTTTGAAAAAATTTGATTGAAAAAAAAAAATTGATTGTTTTAAGTTCAGAATCGAGAAGAGATTTTGATTGGCGATTGTTTGTTTCTCATAGCAGGTCTGACGCTGCGCCAATTGTATATAACATTTATTTTTTTATTTATTTTCAAGCCTCGTCTTTTGGAAAGTCAAAAGACTGAAAAAAGAACAGAAAAAAAATAGATAGGAAACAATGGGAAAAGGTATAGTAATGATTTTGTTTATGTTTTTTTATTTGCTGACCGATTAGTCGCTCGTGAAATAGTGTTGGGAGAAAGAAGTCAGGATGTCCGACCAGCCTCAAACGCAACAGTCGATGCAGCAGAATATGGACCACGACAAATTCAAAACGAACCTCATCATCAATTATTTGCCGCAGAGTATGACCGAGAAGGACCTTTACAGCATGTTTGTCACCATTGGCCCGGTTGAATCTTGCAGAGTCATGAGAGATTACAAAGTATAACATTTTTCCTATTCCATTTCGTACATTATATATAATCTGAAATTTGAAATTCATTTTTAAAAATTGTTTTTTCTTTTTTTTTTTTTAAGTTGATAATCTTGAATTGGAGATGTAAAAGTAGGTTGTTTTGTTGGGTGGATTGACAATGTGTTTTATTTTTACAGACTGGATACAGTTACGGATTTGGGTTCGTAAATTACGCAAAAGCAGACGATGTCGGCAAACTTGCGATCGAAACGCTTAATGGTCTGCAGGTCCAGAACAAACGACTTAAAGTTTCCTTCGCCAGACCTTCAGGAGAGGAGATTAAGGAAACGAATCTTTATGTTACCAATCTGCCTAGGTACAAACTTCGATCCCCAAATTGTTGTTATGCTATTTTTGTTTTTTGCAATTGTAAATTCAGTTACAATATTTATTTTACGAAGCTGTGTATTCATTTTTGATTCGTTACTCTTCATTTTTATCATTGTTTCTTCGGTTATCTTGTTTTTGAGGTGGGACATGCAATTTTAGTGTCATACAAATGATATTTTTCTTGACGAACCAAACGATGGTTTTATTTCATGAAAAAAAAACAACAGTCGTCTGTGCAAAGTTGAACAAGTTTTCGTACAAACAATTTCTTTAATTATTTTTAAACAATTTTTATTCGCAGAATTAATTTGAATGTTGTTTTTGTTATTTATACACAAAACAATATTCATTAATGAAAAGATCGTCTTTTTTTGGATACAAAGTATTTTTCATAAAGAAAACAATCTGTATAAAGAAAATCTTGTTAACAATCTAGTCAAACTACGATAAAAAAATCAAAAAGTTTTGTTTTTATAGCAGGACATGCAATTGTATAAAATAGTCAGATGTTTTTGTAAATTTTAATATGAAATTCTATTAATACGAATGCGTTAATGGGTAAATTAAAAAAATGACTATGTCTAAGCTGAAAGATTTGATTTGAAAATTGAGCAAACTGATATACATAGATATACATTGCACACATTTTTACAATAGTTTGGAATTAAATATATCGAATTAAAATTTGTAAAACTTGTTCATACAAAATGTTGAGATTATTATGATTGATAATCATTTGAAATATGCAATTTTGACTGTTCCCACCTTAATTCATATTATTCTTCATTTTTCTCTTTGTTTTTAATTGCAAGTCTGATTTGGAATTGGTTGTTTCAGGAACATAACTGAGAAGCAGATAGAAGATATATTTAGCAAGTTTGGCAATATTGTACAGAAAAATATTTTGAAAGATAAATTAACTGGGTTGCCCAGGGGAGTGGCGTTTGTAAGGTGAGGAAACTGGATCTCGATGAAAATTTATTTATAGTCGTAGTTTCAAATTCAGAGATTAAAATTGGTGTTTTTTGTTCGTTCAAGGTATGACAAGAGAGAGGAAGCACAGGATGCCATCGCACAGCTCCACGGTACAGTACCAGAGGGTGGTTCAGAACCACTGAACGTAAAAATCGCCGAGGAACATGGCAAACAGAAGGCAGCTTATTATGCTGGCTGGCAGGCTGGATACAATCAGAGTCGTGGTAAGCCAGGCTTGATTTTGATTCATCTACTTTGACAACCTCTCATCTATCTATTTTTGCAACATTTTTTTCGCTGCTAAATGCTTTTCTAGTTTTAGTTAATTTGGTTACAAGTTTGTTATGATTGTTGCAATGCAGCGCCACCTAGTGGCGAATTTCTCGGGGTTTGTTTGTGAGAAGATTAAAAAAGATTGCGACTTGTTATAGGAAACGTGAGATCGCCAAACTTCAACGATCATATAAAGAAAACCGCTAGAAAGAGCCAGATGCTGTCCTTCTAATAGGGCTCGCAACTTTTACAAAGTTGACCGCTACGCCATCTGTTGCACCCTGCGCACGCTCATCTTCATAGACACACTTTTGTTACTCGTTTCTATTTATTATTTTTTTTCTTGTTTCATTTCTTCTTTTTGTTTCTTTTTTTTTTTTCTTTGCTTCTTTTTTGTTTCGATCTTTCTGAGATTACACGTTTACACGCCAATTGGCGCAGCTTCATTTTTTTTTTTTTTTTCTTTCATTTTTGTGCTTTTTTTTCTACCTCATTGTACATTATACCAATGTAGAAATACAGACCATTAAGACCTTCTTCTATGCTTTGCTTTGCTTTTTCTCTCTTCCTGCAAGCTTCATTTTCTTACACCTACTTTTTTATGTCACAACGTTACCTCCTGTCGTACCAAACACAACCGATCGAAAAAATGGCGGACGTTAGTGACTATAACTTATTTTTCAACTTTTTTTTCAGACTCATAAATTTCAACATGATTTGCATTGTTTTATTAATCTGCAATGCAGTAATTAAGATTCTGCATTATTCACTCGTTAGGTACTCCTCTATCTATATTTATACATGTTAAAAAAACGAAAAAAAAAAAAATACTTGTCACGGGAAATCGAACACCCGTCCTCGGGTTCAAAGTCCAGGAGACTAAGTTAACTTCAGCGGCTTCTCACCAGACGGCGCTGTTTAAAAAGTTGAACAATTCGGTCTAAAACTTCGAGGGACTCACAATTCTCGAGTTTTCGAATTGAATTTTCGTTCAACAGCTCACCACGCAGATGGCGCTGTGAAACAAAAATTAGAAAAAAAAAAAGTGGGGAGGAAATGAATTGGATGAATTGTTTCAGGTGGTGGAGCTGCAGGTCGTGGGAGAGGAATGGCGACTGGTGGAAACGTCGGAGGTGGCTCGATAGGAAGTGGTGCGGGCATTGGTGGGCCGCCTAGCATGCTTGGGCGTACCGCGGGTGGTTTTAACGCGCGAGGTGTACACCACCATGGCGGCTTCATCGGTGGCGGCGCCGGACCAGGTGCCATGCGTATGGATAAAATTCACCAGCACCGATTCAATCCGATCGGCATGAGCGGCGGCATAGGAGGCGCTGCGGGCGGTACAGGCGGTGGCTACGCGCAACCCCACTTCTGGTGATTCGGCACATGTGGCGCCACCATCGCGCGTCTCGAAGCGTCGGCTTGACCCCAGCGCCATCTCGCGGCTGGTGGATAGTTTTAAATTTCAACAAGTTTAGGTTAGGTCGTTGATTCGAAAACCGAATCGTAGAGGGCGCTCGCGTCTGCGATGAGGTGGCGCTGCTCCTCGAACTTCGGGAACCCGCTCGGTCCGTCCCGCGACAATTCCTTAATCACAATATTTCTCCAGTTGTATTCCTTTTTCATTGTTCTCAGAATTCGATCCCCCCCTCCCCTCTCCCTTTAAGATTACAAAATGGCGGACTCCACTTTTTACATTTATACGAATTTTGCGCGCGTTCTAACAACGCAACCTTTTATTTTATTCTCAATTCCACGCCTGACTATCGGGAGCCTCTTCCGCGACATTCTGTTTTGTCATTTAATGTATATCGTCGTCCTCATATTTTTTTTGTCTTTGAGTTAGTGATTAACATATTTGCCTGTTTTAAAATAAAACGATGATGAATATATTCGACCTTTTTTTCACTCTTTTTTTTCTTTTGTTCTTTCGGCTTTTTCGCCTGCAATTTGTAATTTGTATGTATTATTCGATGAATTGATGCATTGCCGTTGGATCTCGATAAGGGCCGGAAATGGGTCGCGTGGGTGGCGCCACCTGGTGGCTCCCTGCTCGCCCCCTCCCTGGCCCTTCATCCGGTGCGAATCGTTCGTTACTACACGCAACGTGTGAGACTGATTTTTTATAGCGAGAAGATAACGGTTGAAATTATACCAACAGCGCCCTCTGGCATCAACTTGACTTTTTTTTTAATTCACATAACGCTCGGCCGTCTCCTAAATTTTGCTCATCTATTGTCTGTACAGAACATTATTTTTCACACCGAACTTATTAGACAACTTTTTATCTCTATGACTGATCAATTTCATTTTATTTTCACTTGATTCTTGTACCAAAAATGTTATTAAAGTACATTCGAGTTAAGGGTGGTTTTTCTTCATCCCCACCCACTACCCTTTCTGTTCAAGGTAAGTATAGAATATAAGGTAAGTAAAAAAATATTTAAGTTTTTTTTTCAAATTTAAATGATGTATTGTAATTTTATAACTATATGATTTTTTATCAAAAATTATTTGGAGTAAAATTGATTTGAGGTCCTTCCTAACTCCCTCTAAACCCCTTCTCTTTTTCTTTTCAAAGTAAGTAAAAAAAATTCAAGTACTTAAATTGAATTTAAATATTCAAAAATGTGTTCAATTTAAATATTTGAATTAAATTTAAAATAATTTAAGTAAATTCCAATTGAGGTTAGTTTTTTTTCATCCCCTCCATTTCTACATTTTTTGTTAAAGTATATAAATGAGACGAGTAAAATTGAAAAATTTTATTTTAATAACCAGATTATCTATTAAAAATATTGAATTAAAAACATAACCTAAAATAAGAAAAATGAAAAAAACATCCATTCAAAAATCTTAATTTTTTAATGGACATCAATTCTCTCATTTTGTTAGAAACAAGATCTAAAATCATTTGATGAAAAAGTTCCAAGTCGAAGGAATGACAGCAATCGCAACATGCGAAGTGACGCCAAGTTTAGTGACGTCATACATTGGACGTTTTCAATAACTTGATTGAACATAAACTGTGGCCAATCGAAATTGCATCGTAGTTCATTCATTACTTCGTGAAGAAGTGAAAAACACATTGTTTTCACAATTAGGAATGCGAGGGGATCAACATGCTTCAATCCGAGTTATTAAAAACGGTCGGAAGTGTGTGTAAAAAAAAAGTAGGAATCAATTGGAGGGAATCAATTGCCGGTCAATTGCCGCCGCGTTCAAGTAGCCGTGATCTCTTAGGGCCACGGCGGAGGCTCGGCCGTTGCCGACGTCGACGACGTATGCGCGGGTTTAAAATTAAATCTTTTAGACGTTGACTTAGACGTCGCGACGTTGCGCGTCCTCTAAGCTCAGTCTCAATAACGTACCCCTCGAGTTCGCACGCGCACGCATTTTTCCGTCGAAACCGTTAACAAACAGCCTCCAAAACGGAGCTCAATTACATCAAATCCAAAAGGTAAACTCAAAAAACGAAATAAAGTGTCCGCGATCCAACGGCCAATCAGAATCAACAATTTTCAAATTTCTCAAAACAAAAAAATCGTTACGGTTTTGGATTTTCTCACTTGAGAAATGTTTGTGTACGAAATATTTTTGAAATTTGTTCAAGCTCGTTGAAGTTACGGTGGTGCAAAATCACGAGGTGGGGAAACTTTGTGTCAAGTTGTTTTAAATGTGGTACTTTGCATTTTTTGTTGCTATTTTTATACGGATTTTTGTTGTTAGACGTTGGTTGTTATTAATATTATTAAAATTAAATTGAAATTCAAGTTTTTGGAAAATGTTAATCGGTGGATTCCCGCCAATTTTTGAATTTTGGAATTCCTGGAGGGTTGACGTAACTAACGAACTTCTGACGATTCAAAATTATTAATATGAAAATTTTGTTATCGCGAGCATTTAAAAATACACGCACGGTCATTATGAAACTCGCGTCTTGACTTTACACCGCATGACGGCTACGCAATTTATTTATGAACGGTTTTGCGACAGCATAAAAACGTTATCCAATTGTTACGTTGCAAGCCATTTCATTATTATCAATTTGATAATTTTTATCGACCAACTGAAACTCGTTATTTATTATTTTCGTCCACTTTTGCAACTTCAATTTCATTATTAAACGTAAAATCCAACTTTATTTTTGAGAGAAAAAAAAAACAACGAAATTTGAAGGTTAGAATTTCGTACCAGAAACGGTTTTTTGTATTTTGAGTTGAACTTTTGTGGCGAATGAAAAATATATGGTGATGGTTCAAACGGGTTGACATTCAGCGGTTCGTTATAGCCTTGATCATTGGCCAAATATTTTATCAGAGAAAGTATACAATGTTAATGAAAGTCCACACGAACGTTAGATGATACATTGTCAAATGATGTATTTTTAATTCAGGAAGGCATTTTTGTTTTGATTCCACAGGCTCGAGATGGATCGAGACGATGACGACTTCGGCGAAGGATTCATCGCCGAGTCACATCCTTTACGACCTACAGGATTGTCGGTTCCCGGTCGTGACTCTAGGGCCCCTAGTATTTCCAGCAGTATCACTGATATGGATGTCCCCATTTATACCAGGGAAACTACCATACCATATCCAAAAGCGGTAAATTCAAAAAAATGTTTTCCTTTCAAATTTGTAAAATGATCTAACAATTTTTTAGGTTAGAAAAAATAAGTCTAAATTCAAGTTCAATTTTGTAGGTTAGGATTTATAGGTTGGAAAACTTATTTGGTTTTTTTAGATTAATTTTTGACCAAAATGTTCAAACTCAGTTTTAAAACTATGAAAACTTTTTTAAGTTAGAAAATGCAAACCAAAATTCGAGCTCAATTTTGTAATTTTGTTTAACAAGTTTTTTTTCAGTTAAATGTTTTACTAAAATATTAAATTTAGTTTTAAAAAAACGAAAAAATATACTTTTTTTAGGTTAGAAAATTCAAATCAAATTTGGAGTTCAATTTTTTAGGTTATGTTTTATAGGTTACAAATTTGTTTTTGGTTTCTTGAGGTTAATTTTCGACTGAAATATTGAACTTATACTTCTAAAACAATGAAAAATACATTTTCAGATTAGAAAATCAAAATCAAAATTTGAGTTCAATTGTTTAGATTGAGTTTTGCTGGTCACATATTTGTTTAGGGGTTTTTTGAGGTTTATTTGTGACTAAAATATCAAACTTGGTTTCAAATCAATGAAAAAAAATTTTTTATGTTAGAAATTGTAAGGTAAATAAACTTCTGTTTTTTGAGTTTCAATTTTGTAGGTCAAAATCGTTTCGGATTAAAAAACTGATTTAAAAGTTGAAATTCATTTTATTTTGTAAGAAAGTATAAATGGATAAAAGAAAATAGAAAAAAATAGAAATAGAAAATGAATGAAAACGTGTAGGAGATACTTTTGTAAATAACTTTTTAGGATGGCGTTGTTTGTGAAAGACGAGATTTTTGGTTTTGGAATATTGCCAGTGCATATTCAATTCAAAATGACACACGGATATAGCGTCGGTTTGCTTTGTATGCGCATCCGAGTTCAACTTATCTAATTTCGTCTGAGGCAAAATTGATCGGCCGAGTTGTTTATGAAAAATATATATCGCCGAGGAATTGTTTTGAGTTAACTGATTTAATGACAATTCAATTGTCAAACCAGGTCGGCTTGCAAACATTTTTATAATCCCAGTTCACTTTTGCATTTGACCTATTTCCGCAATTATTTTCAACCAAAAAAAAAATCTTCCATCCATCATTTATTTATATTTATTTAAACTAGATGACAACTCTGAAGGTCAAACATTTTTTCTAAAATCTAAAATAGAAACAAAAAAATAGGTCAACTTTTTTTACTAACTCCAAGTACAATCGGATCGAAAAACAATGCTTTTTTTTCTAAAAGGCAAAAAAATGTGGTGAATATCGCACGAGGCGATAGTGCCATCACCATTTTATGTGTATTCCATCCTTGTCTAGGGGAGTGCCAAACGTCTCTCCTTTCATACTACACAAAAGTAAGACTTCGCTCCAGCCTTATATACCGAACGAACCAATTTTTACATACTTGCGAGAAAAATTTGTTCGTCCCGACCGTCGGTAATGTAGATCCCTAAAAGTTTACAGATTCCTACAAAAAAAAGTTGCAAATTGTATTTGAAACGACCGTGAAAATTTGCGAAACCAAAAATTGTTAACAAAAATGTAAACAAAAACATGCAGTGACATTGGAATTTGAAAACCAAACAAAAATATGAAATAATAAAATGGTGCAATTATTTGCCCCGAACTCGGCGCTTCTAATCAATGACAATTACACATCTCGACATTGATCTTGATCAAAGAGATTCATCCCATCGGACCAATAACAACTAAACCAATGATATCCCTGACAACAATTACATTCAGCCGGTGCACAATTCTTAGAATCGATTAGCAATTAGCCAAGCATCATTAATTATGACGAAAATAAAATAAAAGTGACACAAATATTTGCTCTCCATTATAAAACTGTTTAGCACATTTTTGTCCTCTAATTGCTCGCCAAATAAAATTTCGTCTTTTTGTTGACACTGTTTTGTTTACAATTTATACATATATATATATATTTTTTTTTTCGTTGACATTTTTACACTTTGTATATTGACATTGACGATTACGTTTCGAACTCAGTTATTTCTTTTTTATCTGAAACAATTTCGTATGATTTCCGGAGTTTTCGCACGATGATGCAATTCGATGATGCAAGCGAAGGTGGAGGCTGAGGATGGAAAATTTCAAAATTTTTTGTTTTGATTTTTTTTTCTTTTCGTCTGTGTTTGAAAGACATTCTATATGATGTGGAAAGGTGACAATTGCATTGCAATACAATAATCTCATTCACGCGCACTTGTTTGTATTCGCGGTGAGAAAAAGCCGCTCAAGGTCACTCGGGTCACGCTACGAAAAGTGTTGAAAAATAGCGCAGCGTCATTGGCGAGGGCCGCGGGTGTGTTCAGAGGCTCGACTTACGATGACGTAGCACGGATTGCATCAAATCCAGGAGCATTGGCACTTACGCCCACGTGATATCTGCGAAAAGTCATGTTTATTCAAGCGGGAAATCAAATTTTTCCTTCGACAATTCTTTGAAATTGTTGTAAACAAATCAAAGTTTAAATTTTTGTTTGTTTCACAGTTGTAAGTGTAAGGTAAACAGAAAAAATGAAAAGTCAATAGTATAATCAAAAGACAAAAAAGTGTATCAAAACAATACAAAGGACATCCGAAGGTCATATTTGGTTTTGTAAATTTGAACTGCAAACAAACAAAAACGAAATTTTGAAAACAAAACAAACAGGATAACAATTTTTGATGACAAAAATAAGAACAAAACAAGAATGTGAATGAAAACAATGCAAAGGACATACAAAGGACATTTGCTTTTGTGAATTTGATATGTAAATATACAGGAACGAAATTTTTTGATTGCAGAAAAAATTAGATGTGAACAAAATTGTGAAAGTAAAAAAATGAAAAATCAAAACTAAAAAAATGAATTTTGCAAAAAAATGATTTTTTTTTTTTGAAAAACGATTGATTTCGATATTCACATTTCAGCGAACGTGACGTCATCAAAATTGATGACGTAACAACTTTTTTTGCGACGTCTATTTTCAAGATGTTTAAAGTAATCGATACAAATTTAAATTTATATTTTTGTATTTTTTATTTAGTTTGCTGTTAGAAAGGTGAGAATTGGGGAGAGAGAATTTGAGCATTTGACAGGAATAGTGATGTAAAATTTTGGAAACGTGCGAAATTCACGTGCCGCACATGCGCAAGTGCAAAACATTATTGAGGTATAAGCAGAGGGATCGACCGCGACATTCTAGTCGTGAGATCGTGACAACCTGCTACGTCACCAAGGGTGAGTCTAAATATTGACTAGAACAGACCGTAAAATCTCAGACTTTTCATCGGTTTTCAATCCCAACATTATCGCTCCGATTGAAAATAATTTACAACTTGAAAATCATTCAGTTTTTCCAATTTATTTTTGCATCGGAACATTTCGTTTTTAGAGGTTAGGAAAGGTATTATCAAATTCAAATTTCAAACAACATTTTTAACGAAAAATGAAATTTGCAAAAAAGAATGAGAAAAAATGAAAATTTTCGAGCTCTTTTATCGGTTGGAACTGTTTTTTCTTTTCTTCTTTTTGGAAATCCCCCAAAAAATTTTGATTGAAAACTCAATAACTGAACTGTTTGACCTTAACTTGACCCCGAGATGTAAATTTTGCGCGGAAACGTCGGAAGTTGCGTGGAATGACGTTCAATTACGAATCATCTTTGACGATTGTCAATTTCCAGCGATTTCGTAATAAAAATTATGTCTGGCTGGAGTCGTTTTCGTTTTGAGGTTATCAGATTTATCGTTCCAATTATTCTATTTTGCTTCATTATCAAACATGAGATCCAAAAAAATATTCCTACATTTTTTTTTTCAGAAACAAGATATATTTCGACAATTTTATTATCACAAAATTTTTTGTCTTTTGTTTACACGCAGTCCAATATGGACATTGAAAACGAAAAGGTATTGTATATATAATAAATACAAACAATGATCTTTGAAAAAAAATGTTCTACTAACATTTGACCTTGAAAACATTTTGTAAACTAACAATAGCAGTCAAGGGAAAATGGTCAGGATCAACCCTCGACGCCTGTACCCTTGGCGCCAACGGAAAAGGTAAACAAAGATCAAAACAAGAACAAAGATTTTGCAAAACAACGTTTTTTCTTACCTTGTTGTTATTTTTACAAGCGTACGAATATTGGAACGGATAATTCGGTGAGTTGAAAAAAGAAATTATCAATGTGTGACAAAAAATATAAACATCCGATCAAGGACGAAGAAAAAAACATTCGCATTTGACATGCGCAGACAATTGAAATTGCTCAAACTCGCTCCAATCTGTTGAACGAATTTATTTATTAGCAGCTAATTATTAGTAATGAAATCACAACAGATAAATAGGATGGTGATCCCCTTTTATCGTGTGACTATATACATCATAAACAATCGTTCCGATTGTCGGTCATTTTACAACGCGTAAATGGAGATTGTTGAGTCTTCGCGAATGCCAATTGTACTTCGTTCTTGTAAGTTATTATTCAAATGTTTTTATTTGTTTTTTATCTGTCTATCGTAATTTTGCAACGATAATTTAACAACACGAATTACTGTTGTTGAATTTCCGTTACTTAAATTGGTAAATAATTTTTTTAAAAATCTTTTTCAGTTCGAATGGAATTATGAATTAAAATATGAAATTGAAGTAGGTGGCACTATTTAAAAAGTTGTCCAACTACTTGTAGTTGATATGTTTGTTTGCAATTGAGGGAAAAAAAATGAATTTCAAAACCTATTATGAATCTTGAAATGAAAATAGGAAAATGTACTGTGTAAACAGATCGATATCGTTTTATATTTATTAATATTTTTATCTCATCTTGGACTTTATCTTTTGAAATTGTAAATAAACAGAAAATTTGTCGCATGTCTTCAATTAACGGACTTTGGTTAGAGAATTACAAGAACATTTTCAATAGATATAGAAGACGAAGTGGAGTTCAATGTAACCGCCGTTCGATAAGACGCGGGAAAATAAATAAAAATTGTTAGCGAAGAATTAGGTGCAAGATTGATATCCTCGTTGAGTGATTGTGATATTCGAGAACTTTCGTTGGATATTCCGTCCAACGTTTGTGTTTCACCAATTTGTTTGAAACTTGAATTTAATTGTTTAATTAAGTATTTTCATTAAAATTTGATCCGCAAATCAATATTCTGTGTCAATAGGGGACGTAGTAATCGAAGAGGATTGATAATGAAATAATTACAGATATCAATTTTTCGCTACGCAATCATAGTAATTTTGTCATCAGATAACGGTTTCCACGCCCCGAATGTGCGTCACGTACAAAACTAATATCTAATCGATATTCTCACTGGAACACCAAATTTTTTTGAATATCAAAAACATTAAACGTTAATTTAGACTATCAAGACGACAAAAAACTTTTATACTTGTTCTCGATTTACAATGAGATTAGATTTTGTCTCGCTTAATGAAATTTGACAGCGCGTAGAAACAACTATGCCGAGACGCAATTTTCAGCTGTAATTAAAATTGTATTAGCACGTTCACCTATTTGTTATATAACAATTTCCTTTAGTTTAGTTTGAGTGTTCCAATGTGTTATTTCAAGTTTCAATAAAAAACCCATTTGGACTGTTATTTTCAATTGGAAAAAAATAATAAATAAAAATATCATCAATTGCAATTCAAACACTGTGAAATTCAACTTTGACATTATTAAAATTAAATTTTATTTCTACTTGAGCTTCAACTCAAAATTATATTCTCAATGGTGTTATTCGTTTGAAATTTTTAAATTCGGTTCAATGAAAAAAATTAAATTTGAATAGAAAGTATAAAAATTGATATAACAAGCTAATGACCTTCCAGACAATTTGCACTGGGAAACAGCTATTAGATTAATTTCGTGTAGGGGGCGAGATAAGGGGTCAGCTGACAGATCGAAATAGGCAAAAAAGACAGACTCCACTAAGGTTCAATAGACGTAATAACTGGGGGTCCGTAGTAGTGGGGCAAGAAAGGTGAGCTCGAAGCGCTCCCATTGGTCGGCACATTGGGCCAAATGTGAGCGCGGCTATTGTACACAAAAGTTGACGAGCCCCCAAAACCAAAGCATTAGTGCGTGCGCTCCGAACTGTCTTCCAGTTGCGTTTCGTCGTCCGTGACTTTCAACTCGTCCAAGGTGAATGAAAACAAACCCGGCACGCATTGACAATCCACGCTCATCCGGTTTGTTTTAGTGACAATTTCACATTTACTTGACTGCCATGGAGGTAAATTTCAATCTTTTTTATCTATTCCGTAATTATTTTTAAATTAACAACTACTTACCCCCGACGTCCTGAACTGCTACTTATTTATCAACAAAAGTCAATTTTAGGTGTTAGGTGGCCACTTTAAATCCCCCAGATTAATTAATTTAATTCTGGATTTTTATTTTTTCTGGCGGTTGAATGCTCTTTATTATTTCAAAATGAATGTTTGATTCATCATAACTTCTCGCTTTATCTGAATACAATAGATATGAAATTTGGTAGGTGTATGTAAACGCCTGCAGCTTGTTTCGAAATTGAAATCACATTTATTATTCTAGCCACTATCTTTGTTTTTAACTCAGTTTTATCACCATTCGTTGATATTTTTTGAAAATTTTTTCGATAACATGGCAACCGAACAGCAGTTGATTTCACTTCGACTTTTTTTTACAGTTTATTTTCGACTATTTTACATAACCGTTCAGTCTTTTGATATAATTTCCAAACCAAAGAGCTCGTCATGGTGTTAAAAAAAGTTTTCGGAGCTTCTAATTTTAATTTCCACCAGTCAAGTGATTTTCTCTTGATTTTTTTTTTCTTTCGTTCGTGCCCGAGCTTTTTTTAATATTCCTCGTGAACGAGTCACGAAAATGTTGCATGATTTAAATTCCAGTTTCGTTTCATCTTAGCGGCCTCTGTTTGCACAATTAAGACAACATTGCGTCATCGGTTGCCCGCAGTGTCAACAGATGTAGTTTGAAAAAGCGTCTGAAATAAAAAAATTGACAAAATGAATAACTCGTAACTCCTCGTTGGGTCGATTCTTGTTCGTTTTACGTTCCGTTATACTTTGTATCCGGCGACCTTTGACAACCGCTTCGTGACGAAATCTCAAGTTCAATTTGAATTCCGTGTGTGGCTCTGAAACACAAATTGTTATTCTATTATTTATCCAAAGAATGGATCACAATAATAATATTGCCATCGCGGAACGCAATTTTTTCATCGGCTTATGATACACAATACCGTTCTTAGCAAACAATAAACCGCATAAGTGGAACACTCCTGGTTTACCTAGAACAAAAAGAGTTAATGTTTTTTTTTTTTTAATTTATATAATTTTATTGTGTCAATATTAAAAATGAAATTAAATTTAGAACATGAATAACTGGTCAGACAAGTTGATGAATAAAAAAAACAAGTGCAGTCATATAAAGAGGATAATGTTTAGAAAAACGAACGCCCAGAATGCAAATAAGGTAACATATATACTCCGTGTCACTTAAACCCGTTGGAATTAAATATTTGAAAGTTAGCGAAAGTTGCTGATACTCCTCGACGAAGCTCATTATCAATTTTTATCCACTTCCCTTTCATCCGTAACCAGATCATTTTCTTGCGTTTTTAATTTGTTTACCCATTTGTGTTAGCTGGGAATAAATTATGCTTATTTTATGGTCGAAAATTGAAATTCAAATTTGTCCGCGACATATTAATTATTTCATTAAGATTTAACATTTATGCAATAAGTTGGCTGGGTGGATGTGATTTTTCTATATCTGTGTACAGCTAGCGAAACGAATTGATAAGAGTGGACTTTGATTTACAATTTCGATTCATATTATTCATCATTTATTAATGGCCAGATATTGTGTTATTAGAACGAAACTTTTTCTTGCAATAAAGTTTTCACTTTTTTAGTGGAAAATTTTCCATTTCGGGGGGGAGGGGGGGGTTTCCCTTCCGAAATTTAATTTTTCACGGTCGGTTGACGGACGTAAAATTTGGAAAAACTCCAATATAATTGTGTCAAAGTATAAGATTGTATCAAAAAGATTGATTGTTTATCAATCTAGGTGATAATCTAAATGGATTCTTCAAATTTTTTTAATTTCATCGCGTTTCTTATCTCACCGTTTTATAAAAAATTAGAATTAATTAAAAAAATTTTCGAGATATTGTTTAAAACTTGGTCGATCGTATCAACTTCCCCCACCACTTTTCAAACCGACAATTACAACCCTGTTCAAATTTAACGGTCGGTTTTAAATTTTCAAATGTAACGGTCAATGTTGAATTTAAAAATCTTAACCTCAAAATCCAAATTGCAAACAAACCTAAATGAAAAACAAAAAAATGTAAACAAACAACCTCACCCCTTTTGGTTCATCTGAACTGTTCAATTTTGCAATGCATATTTAAAAATAGTTTTCAACGGACTTTTTTTCATTTTGATTGTAAACAAACTGATGTCAACAATCCCAACAATCAGCTACCATAAAAAGTTGTCTGTACACAACTATAAAACAACGCGGAAAAGATGATCCGAGCATAAAACCGGTAAAGTCGCAAGTAAACGAAGGTCGTCAAAAACGGTCACTGTCGGTTTTCACTCACGCTATTTTAATCCCTGATTTCTGTCCGGAGGGCTCGTCGGCATCGTCGGCCAATCAGCGCGCGCCACACCTCCCGCTTTTTTTATCTGAGCTCGTGCCGTTCGGCCGTCTCTGGAATGCATGACGTCACGCTTAATGTGAATTATGCACGGTTATTAGAATTTCCCAAATTGTCGTACTGGTTTTCACAGCGACTGGTCCGAAAATTAGGCTGAAAACTGTCACGACAAATGAGATGGCATTTTTTTGGGGAAAGCTACTACACAGTTCTTCTATCTTCAATGAATTCAGTGTATTCGATTTTTCTTGTCTCATTTTGTGTGTGCTAAGATCGTTAGAACGAGAGGGATAGAAAAGGATAGATAATTGCGGCTCGCTGGAAGATCGCCGTGGAGGCAATCGATTTAATAGGCGAGAATGATGCAACAATTGAAGGAGAATTAGAAATTTGACACGTTGTTCGGTTCGGTAATTCAAATTGAATTCCCCCCCCCCCAATCCCACCCCAAAAATT
>JAAMPD010001264.1:0-27099 GCA_025266255.1 Trissolcus basalis | reverse complement strand
AGCCTCCGACCGATTTTTTTCTTTTTCGAAAGTCCTTACGGCCAATTGAAAAAAATTAAGCTGAATCGAATCGCCGCACCCAGAGAGTCGAAAAGTAAAAGAACGAAAAAAAAAAAAGCCGAACAATTTCAAATCAATTGGAACCAATTGATGCCCTAAGTCCGAAATTCATTTCGTCGAACCAATCATAAAAATAAACGTTTCTCGTTTATTCCAGGGTCTCAATGGCAAATTGGCCTTCGCCATCATCGCAGCTGCACTCGGCTCGGCCTTCCAACATGGCTACAATACCGGTGTTGTCAACGCCCCACAAAGCGTAAGTTTTCCTACCGCCACTGCTGCCACCTGGCGGCAGAAATGTGGCAACTCAAGTGGAACATCTAATTTTCTTACTAAAAACTTGATTTTTCAATATTAAATTGACTTTTTAAAATAATTCTCTGAATAAAAACTTTGTCAAATTGTTTTCTTAACTATTTGAACTATTTTTTAACTAAAAATTTCATTTTTTGGATTGCAAACTGCCACCTGGCGGCAAAAATGTGGCAACTCAAGTGGAACATCTAATTATTTTACTAAAACCTTGATTTTTAATAGTAAATTGATTTTTTCAATGATTTCTCCCGATAAAAACTGTGTGAAATTGTTTTCTCAACAATTTAATCTTTTTTCTGATTTATAATTCCAATTTTTGGATTGAAAAACTGAGTTTTTCCACCGGACCAGACCTAACCTCCAATTTTCTTTGCAGATCATGGAACAATGGTTGAACGAAACAATCGGCAGCCGGGGATCAGAGTTCCCGAGCAAAGCGAAGATCAAATCTATCTGGGGTATCGCCGTAGGCATAACATGCGTTGGCGGAATGATAGGTGGCGCCCTGGTCGGCTCAATCGCGAACAAATTTGGACGTCGCGGTGGTCTTCTGTTGAATAACATTTTTGTCCTGTTGACGGTCATCTTCGAAGGCTTCGCAAAGGCTGCGAGCAGCTACGAGATGTTCATCTTTGGACGTATGCTGATTGGTATCAATTCCGGTTTGAACGCCGGTCTAACCCCAATGTACCTGGCGGAAATAGCGCCGATCAATCTACGTGGCGCTGTTGGCACGGTTTATCAGCTGGTCATCACCATCTCCATCTTGATTGCTCAGTTCCTCGGCATGGAATCCATGTTGGGAACCAAGTCCAGCTGGCCGACATTGTTTGTAATTACAATTGTTCCCGCCATTTTCCAATGCATCACTTTGCCCTTCTGTCCGGAGACTCCCAAGTTTTTAATGTTCAGCAAGGATAAACAGATGGATGCTCAAAAAGGTAAACGAGTTCAAACCTTAAAAAATCATAAAAATTGTCTTTTGGACCTAACCTTAAAATCTGTTTCTAACCTAATCTTCATTATTGTCTCTAATCCTAACCTTAAAAATTCAAACTGAACCTTTCAAGTTTAATATTAAACCTAACCTCGAAAATTATCTTCTAATCTCAAAATTCCAATCTAACCTCAAAATTATCTTCAAACCTAACCTCAACATTGATCTCTAATCCAAACCTCAAAAATTCAAACTAAACCTTTCAAGTTTATTATTAAACCTAACCTAAAAAATTATCTTCTACTTTCAAAATTCCAATCTAACCTCAAAATGTATCTTCAAACCTAACCTCAATATTGATTTTTTCAGCATTGGTATGGCTCAGAGGTACCAACGACGTACACGACGAGATGGACGAGATGCGAACAGAATACGAGTCGGTAAAACTGGTGCCACAAGTAACCCTCCGCGAGCTGATGATGAACTCCGCTCTGAGGATTCCACTGATCATTGCCGTGATGATCATGATTGCCCAACAGTTCTCCGGTATCAACGCCATCATCTTCTTCTCCACCGAAATCTTCAAGATGGCGAACCTTTCGGAGAGTGCTGCGCAGGGAGCCACACTTGGTCTTGGACTGGTCAACGTCCTCGTTACCCTTCTTTCTCTCGTCCTCATTGAAAAGGCCGGAAGGAAAACTCTTCTCCTCATTGGATTCGGTGGCGACTTCATCGTCACGATCCTCATTACCGTTGCAATGACTTATGCTGTAAGTTTTTCTCTTCTGTTTCTATTTATTAGTAAACAAATACGTTGTGCCACAAGATGGCGGCTGGAATTTCGAACAAAATGAATGACTGTTGGTTTTTTGTTAACAAATTTGAAAAGTTTTGTTTCGGTGCTAAAAGTTATGTAGTTGAACAAAATAGCAACCGTTATTTCTTTTCAAAAATTCAAATGGTTATTGTACCACAAGATGGCGGCTGGAATTTAGAACAAAATGGCGGCCATTCTGTTGGAAATTAAAAAGAAATCTTGGGTGCTACAAAATGGCGGTTGAAATTTTTTTAAAACAAAATGGCAGGCCCTTCTATTCAGAAAAAGAAAACATGTTGGGTGCCATAAGATGGCGGCGACAAAATCCAAACAAAATGGTGACAATGATTTCTAACATTTTAATTTTCATTGCAGGACGTCTCGACGTTCGCAGCGTACTCGTCGGTATTCCTGGTGATAATGTTCATCGTGTTCTTCGCGATCGGACCGGGCAGCATCCCCTGGTTCTTGGTATCCGAACTTTTCAACCAATCCGCGAGACCGACAGCGACATCTGTGGCGATCGCTGTGAACTGGACCGCCAACTTCATCGTCGGCACTGGGTTCCTCCCGGTGGCGCAGGCTCTGGGGTCGTCGGTTTTCCTCATCTTCGCGACCCTCCTCGGTCTCTTCACCCTGTTCATCTACAAAAAAGTTCCTGAGACTAAGAACAAAACCCTGGAGGAGATCAGCAGCATGTTCAGACAAATCTCTTACCAATAAGGGACGACAATTGAAAGCGACCGGAAATACTCTCATCCGCGTGGGGCGGGTTCTTTCTTTTTTATAAACTTTTTTAACGGCTTGGAATGGAACAGACAAACCAAGCAGGACGACGAAGTTTAGTTCCTATTTATTCCCGAGATAATACTGAATGCCGAGAATAAGATAACGTGTACTTATTTTTGCAAAATTATTATTATTTTTTTGTTTGTTTTTTATTCTTCAAACTCAAACCAACTTGAACACTTGACGAGAGTCCGGCGATTCGAGATATTTTTTATTGT
Source organism: Trissolcus basalis (assembly GCA_025266255.1). Lineage (NCBI taxonomy): Eukaryota > Metazoa > Arthropoda > Insecta > Hymenoptera > Scelionidae > Trissolcus > Trissolcus basalis. The sequence goes on along the minus strand of JAAMPD010001264.1, from coordinate 23,963 downwards.
TATTGAACATTTTAAATCACGACTTATTCCAATGAACAAATTTCGACGTAGGTGGCGCTGTACGCGGGACCGAGATGACGCGCATGCGTCGCGATTCAAAGTAACTGAAATCTTATCGTAGGGAGAAAGAAAGTGAATTGAGACGCAAATATTTGATGTATATTTAAATGTATGTATAACGATCATGACGACACGAGTGTGTTATTGTAAATATAAGCTACTGATGTAAATTAGAAAATTGTATAGATATTAGTCCAACCATGTATAGTTTTGATGAATTTTAGTGTGTGATGAGTGCAAGTGATTGTGAATGGGCAAAAAAAGAGAGTCAGGAAGTTTGTTACATAGAGCTTCGACAGCTTCAAGTTTTTATTATTGAAAAAAACAACAGATCAGAGGAATAACGAAACTTCTTGGTTCGATCTTTTGTTATGATTTGCGGGCCAAAAAAGACTGTAATTATACATAATATTGCCATTTTGATATGAATTCGATCTTTCTTGTTACTTGATATTATGTATCTCGCGAATTACAGTGTATTCCGATGGCCATACGAGTTTTAATTTGCGTCTGTTATTATTATTATTATTTTTTTTCATCATTGTATAGCATTTAGTTGTACCGCAGGAATAAGGAAAGGCAGATTGGTACTGCCGGTTCTTTTGTATGCGTGATATGAGTTCTACCGATAGGCATCGCAAGCAGAACACATATCGTTAACAGGAACAACTTGTAAGCTGCTCATTCGTTTATCGATGAGGCCGCATGGTTCATGTGAATTTTATCACAAATGTTCATGCACAATGCAGAATCATTGATGTTCATCTCTTAGTGTTTGATATTCTCTTTGTTATAGCTGTCTCATGTTGCATGTTGTTTCATCAATGCAAATATTAATATTAAATCATCTTGAGACTTACAAATCGAGACATTTTTATTATCTTTTTCCTCCAAATTTTATCTCTCTCTAAATATTTTTGTTAATTTATGATCAGTCGGTAAAGTAGAGTCCTTTGATTTCCAATAGGGAGTGTCGGTAATGTCAATGGGAAATTGCCGGTAAGGTGGGAACTGTTTTTACCACAAAAAAGCCGGTTGAGAAAACAGAGTGACTAATGTGAGATCGGCCTTCTGTAAACGTGAAGATATTTTTCACCAAAGCTTGTTTTATTTATCCAAAATCATTTGTAAAGATTACGATGGATCAGTGGGAGAAACCAGCCTGGGACGACAATGACAAAAATGTGCATACCGTCATTTGTCAAGTTTGCAAGTCGTCGAAAATTCTGCTGAGTGGGACAGCCAAACATGTCGAGATGGAGGTTAGTTTTCGTGTTGTCAAAATAATCCGACTGTAATATTTTGTCCTCTGCAGTACTTCATTTGATCGCAACATTTTGATTGACATTTTTCAAGGTCAACTGAATTGGACATTATCATAAAATAAATAAACTAACAATTGTCAAGATCAAAGTGGTGTAAACAATTCGAGCAAAGTGATTAAAACCTGAGTGTGTTTAATTTTGAACAATTTATCGTGACATTTTTTCAAGGTCAAAGAAACGTGAAGATAAACAAAGTGAAAAATGTCATACGTTTGAATAATGAAAATTAAAGAAAAATGAGAAAAAAAAATTGTTAAAGAGAAGTTGTCAGACGAACCAAAATATATTTTCAATTGTATTCAAAATATATTATATAAATGAATTATATATTATTATAGGTGAAATATATTAAAATTATATATTTCATATATGAACCGTTTATATTTTGAATATAAATTAGATGTAAATTTTTATATAGTAGTTATATAGTTTTATATAATATAAAATATATTAATATAATAAAAATATTTTTTTGCATATATTTTTGTGACATATATTTTCGTCGTACGATTTGTAAACTATTTAAAAGACATTTTGTTGTGGGTTTTAATCTGAAATAGTTGTATATTGTATAGTTGTTAAAAGGTGTCGGGTTACATTTTATTTGCCAAAAGTCGGACATAATTTTTGGCGGCAACCCCCATAAATCAGCGCATCTTATCATAGAAAGTAACCGTACACCGAACGCGCCGCGGTTTTCAAAAATCGTCAAATTTCTAAACGCTAATAACGATAACTCACCTTCTCCGGTGCAAAAACAAGCGCGACCTCGTTTTCGGCGAACTGAAATTAATTGCCCACTTGCTAAATAATGTCAATTATTTTTCGACCCAGTAATAAAGTTGAGTCAAATAAAAATAAACAAATCATGTTTTTTTGCACAATTTTTTTTTTTTTTTTTTTGGGATTAAATTTGTGGAGTACAAAAAACGTAACGTTTTCTTTTAGTACGCCCTTCCACCGATGAGGAAGAAGAAAGACAGTGACAAGGAAGAGGATAAGGAAATGTTGCACGATTGGTGGGTCGTTGACGAGATCAACGCATTTGAAAACATTGCCGTGTCGTACAAAGTCGAGGACATCAAGTACCTGGCCTGCGCCGACTGCGAAAATGGACCTGTCGGCTATCACGATTTGAACACCTCCAAGTCGTACATCGCGCATGCGCGAGTTTTACACAAACAACCCGTGGCGAGAAATTAGAATCCTCTTTTGCAATTTCAAGGGGTGGGGGTAAACGGTTATGACCTTGAAACACATTTTTGTACAATGTTTTACTTTTAATTCAAAGTTTTTTTTTCATTGTGAAAACAAAAAAATATTTACATTTTTAAAAATGTACAGCAAAAAAAAATGTGTTTATTTTGTTTTTTGGAGAAATCCTCCCCCCACCCCTTTTCCCTGATTTGAAATGTTTTATTCATTCGCCTTAGAATGTAAAGGTAGTTTTTTTAAAAAAAAAGGCGACTCTGCACAAGTAACTGTAAAACAATAAAATTATAATAATCGATAATATTTCTTTTGTTTACAATTTGCATAATATTTGTATATTTTTTTATCCGAATAAAAATTCTTTCTAAATAAAAAGAATAGTTTTATGATTCATAAAATTAACAAATGACAAAGACAAAAATTGTATGTTTTTTTTGTTTACAAAGTTGACCTTGGAAAAGGAGAAGGACAAAAATGAAAAAACAAAAAAAATGAATTTTTCAAATTAATAAAACAGTGTTTTTTGAAAGGTGGACAAAAAAATAACAAATAATCAATTTGACCTTGCGAATGATAAAGAAAAAAAATTGAAAACAAATAAGTGTAAACAGTTTGATTGGTATGACAAATTTTTTTAATGGAAACTCCATGTGACCAAAAAGTATAATTTTTTTTTGCAAACAGTAGATTCTTCACGATGGCGTTTAAATGACGTTGTCCTGGTGGTAGAAGTTCCCTTTCTATGGAACGCTAGTAAGGGGATACAATAGCTATATAAAGCTTGAATAGTGAAGATGCTCCCGGCAATTCACTCTCACCTTTCTCGTACGCGCAAGAATTTCCAAGTGCTTCGAAGTTCGCCTCAGCTAAGGGCGCAGTGAACTTGATTTCAACCCGACACAAAATTTTCGGTAAGTTGTTTTTTTTTCTTCAACTCTTCACTTTTTTCCAATTTCCAAAATTTCTCATTTCCTTAAAAGAATGCACTTCAAACAAAAAACAAAAATAAAAGTGAACAAAAACTTTCGATTATATGAAGAAAAATTATAATTTGTTTGTTTTGTTCTCAAATTTGACCTCTGTTTCCATAAAGGTCATTTTGAAACAACACATTTTTAGAAACAACAAAAAAAGTGAACAAAAACTTTCGATTATGAACAAAAGTCATAATTTGTTTTTATTTTTTTACATTTGACCTCTATTTCCATAAAGGTCAAAGGTACTTTTGATTTTGTTTGTAATGTGAAGGTCAAGTATAGGACGTTTTGAAAGTAAGAAAAGGACGATTTTCTTTATTTCATTGCGAAGAAAGTGATGCGAGTCAATTGCCAATAGTTCGGAGATTTATGTACAGTCTCATCGTCTGGACATGACTCCGGCAATAATAACAAGATGCGCCGAGCTACTGCAGAATTGATCGGTGAAAACGCGGGTTAATTGCGGCTTGTAATTTCGCGCCTCCTTGTTAACGTCAAATTCAAAACTAACCGCCAAATTGAATCGTCCACTACGATTCGAAGATTGACAAAAAAAAACAATTCCACATTTCATTTCAATATTCGATTTGAAAATCAATTTTCAATTGAAGATGCAATTTTTCGGATTACTCATCATTCGAGTTTCGGCTTGTTTGTTTAGTTGTCGGCAGAAAAATGTATTTCAAAAAAAGAGGAAGCGGAGTGTTATTTAATGTGAATTATCATACAATACGTCTTATGAGAATTGAACATCCATAACCGCCGCGGGTGTAACATGGAAATACATATCTCTCTGCTCATTAATCCAGTTTTGATTTCTTTTTCCTGTTCTGATTTTTGTCTCCTTTAATTAATCATTACAACCTCAAATTAAAATTCTGTTCCGCCAAAATTGTAGTAACAAAATTAACATCGGACAAATTAAAAATCAAAATTGAAATTTCACTTGCTGATTACAGCCTACAAAAAAAAACAAACAAACAAACGAACCAAAAAGCATACAGAAAATTAATAAAAAAGAGAAGAAACAGGATTGTACAAGTTTGTCACCTGATCGAGTTTGATTGTCAAATTAATTTATCACATTGAGGTTATGTTTATGAAAAAATGATTGTTTTGACACATTTTTTAACAATAATTAGCAGACCTCATTATTCTCTCTAATCTAACTTCGAATTCCTGGACTGACGACACAGCCAAGTTTCTTAATTTGTTAATGTATATATTTATTAAATATTACATAAATGTCTGACATTTACCGGGTGCGAAATTACATAAATTGCGAATTTCATTGCAATGATTGAATCAAGACAAATGATTCTTTTTTTTTTTTTTTCGTTCCTGAGTGGAACTTCACTGATAATTATATATTTACTTTCCGTCGAACAATAAACAATTTTTTTCTCTGTTATGGGAAATAATCCAGCGATCGTTATCAATGTATCAAACTAAATCTAATGAGACCCGCGCGTGAGATATTTACACTCTGAATCAGATGCAAACAGATGCGGTTTGTTATTACTTTCGAATTATGTAACCTGGATTACTTTTTCCCGCCGAAAAATCCGATCAAATTGTCAACCGCAGTTTTTTGCTGAAAATTCCAATTCAAATTTCCCGCTAAAACATGAAAATTCAATTTTTCAAAGTTCCCTCGGAATTTGTCAGTTAAATTTTGAATTTACCTTTCCACATTGTCAATAACAGTTTTTTTTGCAGAAAATTCTGATACAAATTTCCCGCCGAAACTCGAAAATTCAAATTTCTTAAAATTTTTATACGTTTTTCAGTTGGAATTTAAATTTCCCATTGGTTTCTGGTGGAAAATTGAATTTTTCCAAGAAGTTTGAATTTGTTTGCACTCGGGGGAATCCCCGTATTTTTTGGCGCGAAAAAAGTTCGAATTTGAAAGTGAAAGATGGCGGGAAAGGTATTAGCGATTTGCCAAAATCCAAACGAACAGGTTTTTTCCACCAAAATCGTGACTTTCTCCGGAGCTTTCTATTAATTTAGCCAAGTTGCAATTCTTTTTTCCCCTTCCATTTTGTTTTCGCCGACACGTGTGTCCCGATAAAAGAAAAACTTTAGTCGGAAAATTCTTGCATACTTAGCAGGGATATTAATTGGGAGAAATTCGTGAGCCGTTGTTTGAGAGGTTACGTAAGAACACACGGAAGGACATTTTACTGCACGCTCATTGAAAAATTGTCTATGTAAAATATGACCGCGATTTTTTAGGTTAAAATTTCAGTGTTTTCAATTACCCCGGCGTGTTACGCAGAGTCTAATGATGATTGGCGTTCTATTTTGTGCCACAACTGGCACTCTTTTATTGCTCTACAATTACAGATCATTTTTTACCCGTTGGAAAATAAAAAATGAGCGTGCATTTAACTCACTGATGACGTCACGGTAGATGAAATCACTAACGAGAAAACGATCGCCAATCATCATTACCGTTTTTAAACGGCCATTAAAAATTTCGGCGCGGAAAATCGTCGGCGCGCTTGCGCAATGCGTTTCGGCGGGAAAATTGAATTAGTCATTTGGCAAACCGTCATGGGGGAATTGTTTACGACGGTTATACTCACACGTGACCTTTTGTGACAAAAAATATAATGCCGCAAGCGAGAGAGGCCAAAACAAAAAAATGCGCGATGAATCGTTAATGCGCATGCGCAATCGGTGCGATTGAAATTCGTTGACGGTTGAATTTTTTTTTTTTTTTCCACCACGATCGATTATTCTCGTTGATATTGTGAAATAGAAATTGTCGTTTTACCGTCACTTAACGCTTGTACACATACTTTTACACACCGAGAATCAATGTCTACGCTAACCCAGACTCATCTGTTTTCGCGGGAGAAATCTTCATCGCGATATATACCTATATGTATACGTTGAACTCACAGGTGACATTGTACGAGGAGGATGAAACTCATTTTCACCGAGGTGCGAAAGGGAGTTTGATCGATGAACAATCGGACGATGAATCGTGCGAGAAATTTACATTCGTGAATGAAAGCCGATCAACGATAAGCGGTGATCTAGGAGCTCGAATTATCGTCATGATCCCAACTATATAATTTTGTGTGAAAAAGTTGCCACTCGTAATTCCGCGAATGTTAAATATCACTCACCGGGGTTATAAGACAGAACCCAATTCCATTCCGTTCGGATTAGGTAGTAAAAGTTGAAACAAAAGATGTTTAACAGTCGCAGTGACCTAACCTAACCTAAATTGATGCGCAGATTAGCAGTTGTAAGTGGAGCCCCAATGGGATATGACAACCACGATTTTGTTCAAAGATAAAGAGAACGTTCGGGACAAACAATTCGAGAATAATGTTATCAACAATTTATTATTGAAAATGCAACGACATTTGAGACTGAACTTTTTTGTACCTGGTTATACTGTTTTGATCCAAATTGCTGACTTGTAGACTTTCTGAATGCAAATTATTTGTGCAAATTTTGCACGACAATGAGGAGTTGGATTTACATACATTTTGTGTGAATGCTTTGCATAAAGCTTGGTTATCAGGTTTGGTTGGCTATCACACCGACTGAATTCATAAAGGCGGGGCTACATGAAATTTAGGGTGCGTTTCTAACGGGAATTTTCACTTTGAAAGGGCGAGTTCGCATGAAACTTGGGATCAATTTCTAAAATATCATTCTGAGAATGAATAACTGACAAATTTTTTTTTTTTCTTCGACAAACGAATTGGCATGGTCGCATGTTCTGAACCGTTTACTACGAACCACTCAATCGTTTTTTCGCCAACTTCAAATGAGTTCTAATAAATTGTGTGCAATTTTAAAACGTAAGTTGAGAAAAAGTCCAAACAGTTGTGCAGCAGAGATATATAATTACGGGAGTCGAAAAATTTTTTGTCAGAACAAATCCGAACGGCAGAAGAAGTTTGTAGTCTCGGCGGTACTTCAACTAATTACACCCAATCATCCAATTAGCCTTGACCTTCTTCGTCATCTATAACAATCGATTTGTTTTTCCTACGAGTGGATGTGAACCCCTCGCGGATTGTCTGATGTTTCTTGCACACAGACTGTCGGCGAGATTTATACGCATAATTCATAAAATTTAATTACAACAAAACCCGCATCAGCTTTACGATTCATAAACATCCGCCATATTTGGTTTCCTTGCACTCGGCGTGTAATTTTTCATCCGGGATAAAGTTATTCCAGACGAATTACATAAATGAATCGGAGTCGTAAAAGCGAACTGCAAAGCCATAAAGTTTCCGCGAGCGTTAATCAACAGTTTGGCTATGAAAATTTCGCTGGTGATAAACTCTTGTTCTATATCTCGTGCTCACGTGTCAACCGGCACGGATGTGCGCGGGAAAAATAAAAATAGCTGATGAAATGGCATGAGACTAATGAAGAACCGGTTAAGTTCTGAGGCGAAAAAGGTGAAGAAAGTGCAACAAGGGGAAGACGTATAATAAACGCATCATCCCAAGTGCAAACAACTCTCCGGCACTTGCCTAATCGCAAACCGCAACCAGCGACACAAATTTCATGAATTCGCACGATAATTATAAGCCACAAGGGGAGTTGATGTATGATTATTACGTTTAAATGATAAAACCTCTGGAGAGCGCCATCTGACGATTGTGCAACGGCGCAACGAAAGTGTGCGAAGTTACGTGTTAATTGGTACACAATTAGCTCGGCTCGAGTTAGCATACATTTACAATCCGGTTCAAATTTCGAGTCACAAATTTCAGTAACACTCCTCGGACACTTTCTTCCGTAAATCATTTTCAACTAAATCTTTTCATTTTCACATCATTTATTAGCAGCAATTTCTTCCGACGCTTTTTCAAAATCCTTCGGGCCAGCTAATTTACTTACAAATTATATACTCACTTTTTGTTCATTGTTGCTTTTATGGTTTATATACTACCTGAAATCCCATACTTCACACGAATTCATACATTGCAATTCTTCGTAACTATATAATTGAATCGTTGGATATATTTTGTTTGATATTTTAATGGTTATTTTATTTCGTCTGGGCCTCAGTAGCCACTCTCACCTGGACTACCAGTAATTTTCTAATGGGATGATTAGTAAAAAAGTATTACCACACTGTGAAATAGATGTTCTGATTTTTGGGCCAAATGTGATATCACACTGAACAAAATGCTATCTTGTATCAAATATAATTGAATTTATTTTTTATTTTCATTATCTTCTTTAAGGGCACAAATCCATTTTAGATTTTTATTATTTTCTAGTTTTTGATAATTCAGACTTGATAAATTATTTGAACTGCGTAATTTGATAAAACACTTTATCATGTGGTTTTCAAAAATCACTTATATCGCAAAAAATATTAGATATAATTCGCGAAAAATGAAAATAACAAAAATGATTTGCCTTTTACGATTATTTCAAAACAAAAAAAAATCCGATTCCATAAAAGTCATGTTTAAGTTTGTACTTTCCAAGGTAGAGTGCACATCTACTAATTCAGAGTGTTTTCGATTAAATAATTTGAAAAAAAAACCGTCATGTGTTTTTGTTCAAATTTTACAAAAATTTTAAGTGATTTGTTAAAGGGCACAAGTCCATAATTTTTTGTTATTTCTTAGGATGTAGTAAAGAACAACTTCTTTTAGATATATTGTTTTAAATGAGAGTCCTAATAGTCTCCTAGGAAGCATAATTTTACATTTTGTTGATTGATTTTAATTAGAAACCTTTTTTGTTTTTGGACTTGTGCCCTTTTAAAAAAAATCAATTCATTCAAGTTGAATGAAATAGAAAATAATTTCACATATATGTGAGTGAGAATATCCCACACGGACAAAAATATATTTTCAAATATATTTTACATATATTTTATATATTTTATATATTCAAAATATATTCGTGTATATTTCACATATACGTGATTTATAAATCATTTATAAAGCGGCAATAAATTAGATGAATAATATATAAAATAAATATATATCTTATCGAAAAAATATATTTAATTTATATAAAAAATATAAATTTGAAATATATTTCCGCATATATTTTTTATCCCTGTGGGATATATACTTGTTGAAGTTAAATTCAATTCAAAATAAGTTGACAAAAGTAAAAATATACTTCATTCAAGTGAAATATACTTCATTCAAGTAAATTTACTCGAGCATATTATATACTTGATATCAGTGAGTTTTTTTTTCAGTCGACTTTGATGATCCCTATTATTAAATTGTTGGGTAATATACAATACAAGCTCATTGATTCTGAGAAGCACAGCTTTTAATTCGATATCATTCCACAATTCGTTTCCATACTTTCAAATAATAATTTATAATACTATTTTCGGTTAGATTGGTTCTAACATTAGGTATTGCAAAAATTGATAAGAAATTATCAAAAAAAAAAAAAACAAAAAAACGTATCCATCCTAATTTTACAACTAACTAATCCTCATTTGAAATGCAACTAGTTTGATTAATGTTAAATCCCGTAAGTTCCGACACGAATAGAATTTTTGTATCAATTGATGACTAAGTGAGTTTCAAATATCACAGTACAATTTCTCTTGATAGAGTGATCCCTCATTCTGCCAAAGTCCATTGAAATCACTCACACATAATTACCGCTTGAATTAATTACACCAAGTCAATTCGAACTTCGCTAATTGCCGCGAAGCAATTTTGACTTTACGAGAGTGTCAGGCCAGGTATAATTAGCCTCAACAGGTTTGTGAATTTGATTTCGTACGATCTTAGTAATCGTTCCTTGTACACAGCGAGAACGAGTGCAACACACCCGTTAATTACCTCGTCGTACGAGAAGTTTAACACAATTCTCGTGCCTTTTTTTTTCTTAGATAACTCCCCCTATTTTTTAACGGTACACCAGCAGTCAGGGTAATAGCAGCAGACGTAATAGACACCATTTATTTGCTATACACCAATTGTTGCCATCCAAACCACAAAATTGATTCATCGCTTCTCCCGGCTTGTAAAACAGAAGATGATTAACTCGATTCATTTTGTAAGACTGTATAAAACGCTGGTACACGTCCGACGGGTTGTCTAGCCTGCAAGATAAATGTCATTATTACCAATTTACACATCACATAAAGCGTACCACACATTTTATCATAATTCACCTCTCCGATCATCACAATCGTCACGTAACGTTAGTACAAACCTCCTCGACTGCGGAAAGATAAATGTCACAGCAAATGAATCGCACATCAAATCGTGATTCGGTTTCACAAAAAAACCGAGTCATGAAGTCATCATCGATGTTGTTTCGCAATGCGTTTTATGTCCGTCGTTTTGTAGAACGAGAACTCTCTTTTGGTTTATTGCGTGTTTCGTCGAAATAAAAAAAAACGACGAATTTGCATTAACAAAGCCGGAATGCGTGGATTACAAGATACGAAAAGATTTCACGTGCCTTCTCACACTTCTAAGGTCGATGCGAGCCGCGATTGTATTTAAGATAACTCCGTTTCGACATATCGCATTGTTTTCTCAGAGAATAACATGTAAAAGCGTAATTTGATCTTAACGCAAGGACGAACGTTTGCCCAAGGAAACATTAACTTTTTACGCTTAACCCTGCAACCGAAAAACCATCGGTGTAATAATCCACCTCTTATCCATCGTACAATTATACAATCCGCGTGATTATTAAATTTTTAATTATATCAATGAATCAACGATAACTTGGGTCGATTAGAAGAAAAATAATAATAATAATTTTCAACGTCGAAAGTATAGTTACATTCATAAATAAATAATTAAACGACGAAACAGCAGTTAATTGTCAATAATAGCCTGTGAGAAAAGAATAATTTTTAGCACCCAATTTAACATCGGCAATCTCTCAAGGTGTTAACCGAAGGTATAATATATCTGATGTAACAATTTTATAAATCAATAAAATTGCCATTCTTAATTGTTGCTAAATTCATAATTGTCCCCCTATCGATGACTAGCGTGGCTGTCCCAAATACATGCCAAAGTATATGATTTTCTCAATACGATACGCGGGATAATAATTGTTCTGACATTTTAACATTTCATTCGCTTTCGCTCGTAATAATGACCAAAACAAAATCGTTTCAAATATCAGAGACGTGTCAACATCCAACCGCAACCCTTGCTGTCCTTTTCTAACCTGATTTATAGGTTAGGAAATTTTGCAACGACCCAAAGAGATCCTGAAACAGAAGATTACTCATTCATTTATTTGTTTAAATTAAATACAAGTTATTAATTTTGTTTCGACTCCTTTTATTTTATTGTCAAGACAGATTGCTGATATTACTTTTGCTCACCGAGGAATGTTTTTGTTTGAGGAAGAACGTAAAATTTCATGTCTGAGGGAAATAAAAAAAAAAACGTTACCCAGACGCCATGACGTAATTGCCATCACACCTGAAAAACAACGTGACGTGTAAAATATTTAAATTAATCAATTGTTTGGAAAGTGTTTGGTGACTATAATAACGGTTATCTCGGATGATCAGATATTCGAAAATGGAAAAGTATATAAGATTGGCCAAATTAATGAATGCAATTTCTCATCAATATCGTCACTGAATGGCTACTGAAAAATCCGGCAGAAGGTCACTCAACTGCGACACGCAAAAATGCCGTTATCTAGACACAATGATCTTTTCCCAGATTCCGCCAAAGATACTGTTCGTTTGACCCCGGCGTATGTAAGTGCGCGCGCTTTTCACGGACTTTCACCTTTCCCCTCGAAGCACGACTCCGCCGGTGACTTCGGCTGACTCGCGCCAATCGGTTTCACTCGAGGAACCGAAATGTACCGAATTAGATCACAGATTAGAAAGCCATCTGCAATTTCGATCACATTGGCGGAAGGGGGAAAAAAAATAGTAATAAGTTTACGTCCCCCGGTTGAATGTTTATTTTCGACGTTCGTGATTGCGACTCTTAGTTTTCAGACGAATTCGAATAACTTATGGTAACATCCGTGTCTTGGAACGCGGCAATGTAAATTAAACTTAGTTATGGCCGTTGCGAAGATATTCCGTCCAATCAGACGCGAATTTACGATAAGTTTTATTTATATATATATATATATATTATTTTTTTTTAGTATTGTTTTATTTTAATTAAATGTTAATAAAGTAGGAATGACGAAAGTGATAATAATTCACCGTTGCTTTTTATTCCTAATGCGATTTAATATATCTAATAAAAATGAAAATGAAGCAACTGCCATTCAATGAATTGAAAAAAAAAAAAAAAAAAAAAATAAGGAACGCGCGAAACAGAACTAAATTATCATGGAAGCGTGAAACTCGCAATAAAGCTGAAATTAAGGGGGTTACACAATGGGTGATGTTGGAGGTGTTATAATAACAAGTTCGAATCTTGTTCGAAACGTTGATTGAATTGGTCTATATAATTAATCGAACGACGCCACGAGCCTGCCAATTGTTGCATAAATCAATTACAACACTTGGATGAGATCGGATTCAGTTTCGCCTTTCTACAAACATGTCCGATCCCGTCCGCCGGTACGGTTCCAGGAATGGCAGAAGAAATGCTCAAAACATGGGATATGTAAATAATAGAAAGTATTGAAACGTTTGAAAAATCAAACAATGTAACATAAAGTGGATTCTTTGACACTTAACCTACAAATTTTTGAGTATAAGTTTTTCAATTATCCCCGAAGGTTGGGGCAACCGAGAGATAACAAAAACGAGGGTTTTGTAAACTCGTAAAAAGTGGAACCCAGCCGTAACCTAACCAATAAATAGTTGAGCAACGGATCCGAAATGAGTTTTCAATTAAAAACCATCCGAGTGGTGGAGAAGGCAGGATTTGTAAATTGGCATCGAGTGGGATTGGACATAAAGTTGAAGATTTTTGCAGAGATGAGTTTGAAATTAAATTGCATTTGAGTGGCAAACAAGAAATCGAAAATGATTTCGAAAAACGAACAATATTACAATGTTCAAACAATTTCTCATCAGGACATGAATGACATCATCCATTAAAGACGTGCGCATCATGAGCATTAATTTCATAATGACTACTTTCTACTTTCCATGATGCTGGGGTAGTCGACTCGAGGAGGCCCTTGTGGTAACTCAAACACATGCAAAATGTTTGTTCAATATCTCGCCAAGTTTTCATACAAATCGCCGTTGCATCATTTTATCTTTAAAATCGGTCTTGATTGAAAGAACAGAAATTTAACAATGAAACAATTGGGCAAGATGTGATCCAAAATGTGATTTCGCAAAATCCTGACTCAAACATATATACCAACACGTTTACACGGAGGTGCTTTATCGTGAATGGTCAATGGCGGAACGAGGCTTACGTCTAATCACTGTTACCGAGACCGAGAACCGAATAATGACCTTCAATTTATAGAAATAGAAAGTGTTTATGCTTGACCAACTGGTCATGAGATCCTCGGTGAACTCCGCGAGTCAAGATGCAAAATAAGAATGATCTTTGTTTCCACCGACCACAAAAGTAAATTAACGATAATTTAGTGAAAAAAATATTTTCCCAGACAGCGGATTACGAGGATATAATTTCTTAATTTAACTGCAAGATTTATAGATTTAAGAAATAACCTCAACAAAACGGTATAAAAGTAAGAATCTCAGCGTTTAAGTTTTGAATAAGCCATCAATCATATTTAGATTTATAAGTACAGAGCGTCTGTGCACACAATTCCACCAAATATAAAACACCACAACTTTCACGATGATATATGTCTTTTGTTGGCAGAACTGTGATGAAATATCGCGCACTTGTGCTCTTCCTAGCAATATCGAGCACTATCGCCGAGGACCATGACAGGGTCGCCGGGAAAGTTTTTCGTAAGAACCAAATTTGTTACTTGCACTGTAATAAACATTTTACGCACGTTATACAACATCGAATTTGTTTCTGTTTTGTTTCATTTATCTTTGATATTTTGCTATGAATAAGTTATCTCAATAACTTTTCATTCGTTGATTCAAAATGGCGACTGATAGTGACTCAAAATGGCCGGCAGCAAGTTTTTAGGATCATTTTTTACATTGGTTTCAGCCCGAAAGATACGCGCTCTATCAGAAGAATCTCAAACGGACGTCATGGCTAGAAACATTCTCGAATGGCTCCAAGGTTTATACAGACAAAATTCCAGAAAACGTAAGTTTCGAATCTTATAAACTGAAGTTAACTCATAATGTGTACAGAGTTACGAATTATTTTTCACTGACGTTTTGAAACAAGTCATTATTAGTAAGATCCATCGATGTATAATTGATATCAGAGAGCATCCAGTCCTAGTCGTTACACACCTTTTTTGTAGAACAGTATTTTTTCTTTGCAATATTTAAACTTATTACATGACGTCAAATTAGCTAAAACACTTTTTCCAAGTAGTTCCAAGTGGTTAATTATTAACCCATTGCGGTTAATACCTCTAGCGCCCTCTACATAACCTCAAAGTGTGAAAGCCAATAGACAACACGTATTCCTATAGCCATTTCACTCTAATCGAAGGACAGAGAATATTTTGCCTACTTCCATTGGTCCACACACACATATAGAGAAATGTCAAATGAACATTGATTTGTACCGATTGACCGCAATGGGTTAAACCATTATTGGAAGTTTGTTTATAATTTCTCGTAGAATCAGTACATGCCGCGCCATCATATACTCCCGTTACACCCTGTATATACACATATATACCACTTAACTGGTTATTCCTCACAGATATATACTTAATTTAAAAACGCATTTTTTAAATGAAAATATAATACTTACCTTAAACATGACTCACTTCTTTAAATCCTCTTCATTAAACTAAAATTAAAACAAAATTCAATCAAAAATTCTCAAAAACGAATTATAAACGTATAAAAAAAATAAACATCCAATTTCAATAGATTTTTATTCAACCTTATTTATTGACATGAAATCATACAGAATCGTTACTTCAACGCAACCTTGAGACAAAAAAGAATAGAAAAAATTAACTAAGTTGACAAACTTTTATTGCTCATAAAAGTGCAATTTCCTTAGGTGACACAAAATGAAAAATCATAATAAACCAATGAATTGATTAGAAAAACAAAAATTCAGTGCCATGGCAAGTTCATCTATTTTTTCAGTTTCCAAAAAACTCATAAGTACAAAATATCATGCAGATGATCGATCCACGAATGTCCTTCATTTTTCGTCAACGACTTACAGTAAACACAATCAAGTTGGTAAAAAGTTTGCAAATTCTACACATCGATATTACGATAACTATGAACATGCTAACGATTCTAGGAAACATTTAACCGGAAATGCAAAAGTGATACATCATTATCAACATCCTATAAAATTGTAAATTTTCGATCCTGACTTTGTGACAAAATTTTCAATTAAATTAAAATTAAATTAATTAAATTAATACTATTCCAAAATCTCTAAACGAATCTAACGGTGCGAGAACAAAGTTTAAAAAATTGTCGTTCACATAAAGTATGAGATATTAAAAGTTAAAAAAGAAGTTCCATAGTGAAAAAGATCATATATTGTCCATACATAAAACATATATTGATAATATATTATTTGAACAATCATATATTGACCATACATAGACAATATATTGATTTTTTAGAAAATTGCTAATATATTGCCAATATGCAGTCCATATATGAAAAATATTAAAAATATATGGTCAATTTATTATCAATATATTGGCATATATTGCCAATATACTGACAATGTATTATTATCAATATATTGTTCATATATTGATAATATATTGTCAATATATAATTTCTGAAATAATATATTGCTAATATATTATTCGAAGACGGATTATTGATATCCTATATTGACCATATATTGACCATACATAGACAATATATTGCCAATCTATGAACAATATATTATCAATATATTGTCAATATATGATTTTATGAAAAAAAAAAATTGTCAATCTATTGATAATATATGGACAATATATTATCTTTTTACTAGGGTTGTAAACTCTTAAAACGATATAAATAAAGTGAATAGCAAAAAACTTGAGATATCGTTATAAAATACTGACTGACGTCGTTTTATCAGATCACGTAAACATTAATAATACGAATTATAAACGTAAAGAGCATGAAATTATGTACAGAACATGCATTATCATAGTACCATTTTTTTTTGTTACTAATAATATACTCAATACAAGAAAATCGAGTCACAGTTTTTAAGATTACAAAGACGAACAAAGTTAGAATGTTAAAGATAAAAAATCGACAATAATTTTCTGCCGGTTATAAATTTTGTGACATAATTTGGTTGTTTAAAAACGGATACATAAAAATTAGCTTCCTGACAGGATACAATGAAAATAAAAGTTTGTAAAACTGTGATTCTTAAAATTGTGACTCTGATTCATACAAAATGATTCTTTTCGGCAAGACAAAATAAATGCCACGAAAAAAGCTCAGTTTTCTTTTTGGGAATGCCATTTTTCTATGAGATTCTTTTTTTTTCATTACAAAAATATTCTTTCGGTTTGCCAAAAATATTCCTATCTCATCAATCTCAAACTTGTTGGAATTTTGGAAAAATCTTTTTTTGTTAATTAAGCAGAAAAAAATGAATTGATGCTATAGAATTATTTTGAGTCGATGTTAATTTTTGGAAGAACCTAAATTTTTCATTCTGAATTATAAAATTTCAACAACTTGGTTCTCAGAATTTCATCAGACCAACATTCTTTTCTTAAATCTTCTATAAGTAAATTTTACAATAATTTAATAATTTTGACATAAGCGTCCGATAAATAAAATCTGTTACATTCCGAATTTCAAAGAAATTTCAAAAAATTTTTTTTTGAAATAAAAAATTTAGGTTCGGTACATGAGTTCGATGCTGTGAGAGCGTAACAATTTTTAAAAAAGGGTATTCGACCCACAATTTGATGCTAATTTACAATGTCAACTATTTACAATAACTTTTTAGAGGATGACTTTTTCTTTTTCTTACTTTTTGTTACTTTTAAAATTACGCTCACGTACATGAAATGTTGCATTGTTGAAAGTGAAAATTAAAAATTAATTAGAATACGAATGAAAGTCCGGTGGAGAGTCTCGAGTGTGCCATTTTGCATTTGTTTGCTGTACACAATCTGAGCCTTGTCACTTCTAGCGCACGTTACAACATAACAGTCACTAAATATCATAAGTCGAGAGAAGTGTCGGAGCCATGGTGATGGTCCTCTAGTAACAGCGGCTCTTGTTCCACCACCGTTTGAACTGCAAACAAAATTCTTCTTCATGCGCCACACTCAATATCAAAGCCTAACAAAAATCTCAAAAACAAAAAAACAAAAAACAGCTTATGATCATAAAATTGAGCCGGTTGGTGGAAAAATAATTCAAGTTTTTTGGTCAAATTAATTTGTGGTATTTTGAATTAAAAAAAATGTAAAAATTTAAATTTGTACAAACGATGTTTTGTTGTTACAAAAATAACAGAAATGACTCAAGTTTTCAATTTCAAGTTTTTTGGTCAAATTAATTTTTGATATTTTTAATTTAAAAACAATGTAAAAACTTAAATTTGTACAAACGATGTTTTGTTGTTACAAAAATAACAGAAATGACTCAAGTTTTCAATTCCAAGTTTTTTGGTCAAATTGATTTTTAGTTTTTTGAATCTTAATCAATGTACAAACGTAAATTTGGTTGTAAAATCAGATATTTTGTGGTTGACAAAAAGTGACTAAAATTCAATTCGAATTTTCATTTGAATAAGAATTACAAGTTATAATTAAAAATTGTTATTTGAATTTTAGCAAATGAACAAACGTGAATTTGGTTGTAAAATGAAATTTTTCTTTGTCAGTTGAAATTTCAACTATTTTTATGTTTTTTTAAACAAAATATAGCTTTTGTTTCATTAAAATTATAAAAAATATCATTTAAAGAAATCGTTTAATTAATTTCATTCAGTCAACATTAAAAGAAATTATAAATAAATAAATATTAAATTATTAAATGTTAAATTAATAAATTTTATACAATTTAAACAAAATTAAACAACGAAACTGATGGTCTAACAGATTTTCAAATAAAAATGGATTTTTTTGGTTCAAAATTGAAAAACAAAAAATCATAATTTTCTGAAAATTCAACTGTTTTTATCCTCGTAAAATATATGTCTACGAAAATGTTCAATATTTTTTTCAACTGTTTAATTAATTGTTGTCACTTCGTCATTTTTGAATTTTTGTCATTCGTCATCTTGTTCGAAATGTCATTTCCACCTTTCATAATAATTTATTTAAAAAAAATCCATTCAAGCCAACTCAAAGTAATTTTTCCACTATCCGACTCGCAGTTTTTGTTCTTCACACAATTCAAACATCAACTTCTACTTCACGAATGATTTTCATAAATCCAACATACTGAAACTTCGAGTGTCAGTATATACTCATCAGCTACAAAAGTAAAATTGTCTACACCCAGAGAACCTACAGAAACATGAATAATTCATCCAAGATTACAGACAGAAAAGAAACGTAGCATGCAAATTAAAAGTGTATGCCACCTAATTATCGTAGACGTATACACTTGGACACTATTTCAATCCCGCGATCACAAAACCAGATCTCGCCTACAAACCTTGACTCAACGTAACAACAAATTAGAAAATTCTTTTTTTTAGGTTTCTTAACTTAAATGAACGGAGATGAAGATTTTTTTCGAACAAGAAAAAAAAGTTGTGCATAGGTGTGAGAGAGCAAATTCTACAAGGTAACCGAAACCTTACCTCTGGAAAATTGTTAATAATTAGTCATAAACAAAAGTACCTAGTTTGTTATCCAGTTATTTTTATTTTAAAAATTACAAACACATCAACTGTATCAAATCAATTGTAACTGTTACCCCGTCACCGCAATATAATCGTTCAAATCCAACTTAAACTCGTAAGTTTTTCGAGTGAATGCTTTGAAAATTTTGCAATTTCATTTCGTCGTAAACTTTCTTCGAACGGGACAAAAAAAATTATAAACTCAAGTTATTAAGGAAACAGAAGGGGGTCTAATTGAAGCAACGAGTGCATAGATATGTACAATCGATAAGCATTCACCAAAAGCGTAAGCACATTTACGTTGGATCGTCATAGACAGAGAGAAATAGAGAGAGAGATAAAAAAAGAACAAATTCGCTAACGTCAAATAACGCCTGGTGTTCACCGACCATAACACAAATCTTTGGTCGCTTCCATTCAACAAGTCGCAAATTGTTACGTTTCTAACGGTTGTATTATATTTCGTTTATAATAAATTCATAGGCTGATGATTTCATTGCAAAAGAGGTAACAAAAATGAACACATACAAACAAGTTAATCCGTCTTGGCCTAATTTTTCATTTCTGAGTGCTTCTTTTTTTTTTTTTTTTTCTTTTCATTTTCGAGAGTACTCTATTCAAACCATATACAAGACGCTGATATAAAAATATATACATATCTATGTATTTATAGTTAATATACAGGAATTAAAATCTTCGACTGAATTTTCGCATGTTACTTGACGTTTCAAAGATCTGCTCCGGAAAGTTTTTTATTCTTCTTTTTTTTTTGGTTTTTGCTTGCGAAACAAAAAGATCCACGAGCCAATTAATTGAAACTGTTTTGCAAATCTCAATGAATTCACCAGTAGAAGATTCCTTTTTTACAATGCAATTATGATGGAAAAAAAGGTTGTTTCGTTCTCCACTAAGTTGCAGATTCGTTTTGCTTGCTTGTTTCTTTAATTTCAAATTCTTTGGATGGGAGGAATGGACGAACAAAG
This sequence comes from Trissolcus basalis, assembly GCA_025266255.1. NCBI lineage: Eukaryota > Metazoa > Arthropoda > Insecta > Hymenoptera > Scelionidae > Trissolcus > Trissolcus basalis. The sequence goes on along the minus strand of JAAMPD010001264.1, from coordinate 3,546 downwards.
TGGATTGTAATAACGAATGGTTCGTACTTTTGAACAAATCGTTGGCTCATTCAATCAATCAGTCGCGTCATGTTTACGAGAGTCAAAAAACGTACGTCGCAGCATTCATTATCACAATTACACCTTAGTGAGATTTTTTGACTATTCTATTACGTTGAGATCTGTTAGTACCGTTTTTCTCCGTAGCACTGATTTTTGAGCTGTTGGCTCGCTGGCCGTACGGTATCCTGAACAGCTCGATGTTCAAGTGATTACAAATTTCAATACAAACTTGAGCACAGTATCGGAAGAGTTCCAGAGTCACCCATATCTGAAACACGATTTTAAATTCATTAATTTTCTTCTGACAGACATGAACATTTCAACGTAAATCTGGAATATTCAAATATTTGTTTGCTTTTGTTTTAACTTACAAAACATAACCACAATACGTAATATTCCTTGATGAAAAAGTTGAAGTATTGGTTAAGGAATAACATTGCTGGTCCGATCAAAGCGCTGTCAAAGTACTTCATCTCGCTTTTCGTCATTTGTGCGACCTACAAATTGGACATTCAAAATTAATTAATCATTCATTTTTTTTTTTATTTATTAAATTTATTTAATTTTAGTAGATTTGACACAGAATAAGAAAATATAATTGTTAAAATTATTTTTTTAGGGAAATTTATATTTCACTATTGTTTTCGCTCAAGTTTTCAGGATCTCCCCCTCTCCCGAGTCGAGTATCTCCGGGAGGACCCGAGTGCCAGCGGGAGGAGCCGAGCGCGCCCGAACTATGGATTCCGAGAGGGAGGGGAGGAATGAAGGAATAGGACACGGGAGGAACTATTTATTTTTTTAATTAATTTTATTTAATTTTAGTAAGATATTAGTTAAAATTATTTTTTTAAAGGAAATTTTAGATTTCAATATTGCTTTTGCTCGAGTTTTCAGAATTTCCCCGAGCCGACTGCCCCCGAATTACGGATCCTAGAGGGAGGGGGATGGATCTTTCAGGAGAGGGGAGAAAAATTACTAAAATTAATATATTTCATGTTAAATAAACATAATAAAAATAAATATTATAATGATTATATACAATTATAAATGATTATAATTATATATATCATATAAAATAAAAAAGTTTAATTTTATAACATTATCATGTGCAAATCAAAATGACCTATCTGTTTTTTTCTTTAGATTCAGATGAAAATTTTTTTTTCTTTCAAGTATGTTTTCAAAAAATGTTAAAATACTAACCACTAAACGATTGGTTACTTTGGCTGCAACCATGCCAAAGGAAAGAATATAAAGAGCCGGATGATTTTCATATACATGCTCCGCGCTTTTTCTGTAGATTATAAAAGCTGGCACGACCACGAAACTGAATGGGATGATTGGCGACAGCACAGACGTTCCCTGAAACCAAATGTGAACACTATAGATTTTCTTACATTTTGCCCACTACATTTGTTCGAACAAATTTTTCAAACAAACACATTTGCGTTTGAACAAATGTTTAAACAAACGTTCAATACACCATTACAAATTACAAAATACTTTTTTTGTTACAGATACTGAAACTGATCAACAATTATAAAAACCAGATTTAATTATAATGAAAAGCAAAATAAAAACATTAATCTAATTAACTAGCAGCATTGAAAATTATCTAGAAACTAATAGAGCTTTTGAATTGTGATTGAAAAATTAATATCCAGTTGTTTGGTTGACAAAAACAAATAAATTAATACAAGGATAAAATTTTGTTCGTAGTTTTTGAATTTTTGTTTTTTTGTCATTCAGTCAACTGGATTTCTTACAGAAAATATTTCTACTTATGCAAACAACCCATAACCATCATCCATCCAACTTTGTGTAACTCATATATCAAGCTCATTACAAGGTAAGAAGGAAAGAAAACAAAAGCAGATTGAAAAATGGTATCGACAAAACAAATCAGAGAGAACAATGAGATGTAATTCTTTTTTTTTTTTTTTTTTTTTTTCGTTAATTATATAAAATAATAAAAAGAAACAGGAAACAACACTTGTCGGGCCAATAATCAATTTGAAAAAATACAGTTCGAAAAAGGACACAGAGGTGACAAATTTGAAAATTGTTTTAGATCGGAATTGTTGCAATTTTGAACATTGACTAAAAGTCGGTACAAAATAAACATAAAAAACCAGTGCACTAAACATTGAGTTACAAAATCTCCTCTCTGACTTACTGCCACAGTGGAGCCATTTTTTCCCACACCACCGGCAAGTATTACGGATAAACTGCTGTATGCGAGTAACACAGCGATGGACACTACGCCCCATAGCGGGAACACCTTCACTTCGGTGCCAGTATATGGCAACTGCATAAATTTATCAGTAAATTTGTTAGTTCAACCTTTTTTCTTCTTCTTTCTTATCAATTTCTTTTTTTTTTTCAGAGACACTCCAGATTGGCCTTTTAATTTCAATTTTTAAATTGTTATCACCGTTTTTTTTCATTCACATTTGTATTTTTTATATATTTTTTGTATATTATATATTTCATATATTAAATATCTTAATAATTATAATAATTATATATTATTTGAAGTATACAAAATTATAACCCCAAAAAAAAGATTATAGATTGTCCACAGATAAAACATATATTGACGATATATTATTTCAGAAATCATATATTGAGTATATATCGACTATATATCATCAGTATATTGTGGATATGGAAAATATATTAACCATACATAGCCCATACGGACAAAAATATATGTGAAAATATATTAAAATGTAATATTTTTCATACCAATATAATATGTTTTTTTGTTAAAAATTTATATCTATTTTCTAATGATTTATATATAGAAAATATATTTAAAATATACTTTTGTCCATATGGGAGACGATATATTGCCAATAACAGTCCATATATGAAAAATACTCAAACATAACACATAAGGACGAAATTATACGTGGAAATATATTCTAATTATATATTTTCATATAAATATAATATAATATGACATACTTTTTCAATAAAATGTATATTTATTTTATACTTTATCTGTATAATTTATTTTCGCTTTGTAAATAATCTATAATTAATTCATATGTAGAATATATACGGATATATATTTCAAATATAAAAAATATAAAATATAATTCAAAATATATTTTTGTCCATGTAGGATATGATCAATATATATTGTCCACCTATTCTCAGTATATTAACAATACACTGTCAATATATGAACAATATTTGATTTGCTGAAAATAATATATCATCAATTTATCGATAATATATGAACAATATATCATCTTCTTCACTAGGGAATATTTGAAACGTAGATTCTTTTGTTTTAAAAAGTGATTTTGAATTCAGTAAGAGTTTGTGTGACTTGTGAGTATTTTCAAAAAATTTTCAAAACTATATAAAATTGTTCAACAAAATTTGTCAAAAAAAAATGTAAATATAAATGAATAAAAGAACCCCCCCCCCGAGTAACCAGCATCTGTTTTGAGCAATTTGGAAAGTGATACCTGAAATCCTGTCTCTTATACA
>JAAMPD010001263.1:0-27056 GCA_025266255.1 Trissolcus basalis | reverse complement strand
AACTGAATCTGTCCATACATGGAAATTTTCCTGAATTTAGTCAGATCTACTCATTTTCCAGATCTGATCAGACCTGAAAATAGACCTAATTTGACAAAATTTTGTCTGATCATACAAAATTAGACATGAATCAGATAAAATTATATAAAATCTTACATATTTAGACCTAATCAGGACTATTTCCAGGTCTGGTCAGACCTGGACTTTTTTTTACCGGGAAATATATTGAAAAACGGTTGTACAAAGAATCTTTGAAACTCGTTTTGTAAGACATCATTCTAATTTATTTCACTCTCATCGATGAACAATAATAGAAAAAAACTCAATTTCTCACACGATAACGATTACACACGTTATATATCCAGGATAAATTAAATTTCAAACATTTTTTTTAATTTAAAAAATTACATTCTGAAATTCATTTTCAATTTTTAAATAGAATTCGAAAATTTCATTGTCCTTATTCTTTCATATCTCAGAAATTCTTCTTACATTATATTCGTTCCGTATTATTATAAACTTACATATTACACACAACATTTCAACTTCTTTTTTTTTCATTTTTTTTTTTTAATTTCTTGTCAGCAGTAAAATTCTTGTTCCGTCGATATGCATTGTACAGAACCTTTACGTTGGATTCAAAGGTATATAATAAAATCCATTTTCGCGATTCCACAATGAATGGAAAAAGATAAATATATATTTTTCCAAGGGCATAATTTTTGTTGTTATCAAGTTATCGCGTGCGTAACACAATTTGTTTGCAGTTTCATTAGATGTAATGAAACGTTGGATCCGCATGAAAAGCTATATACGGAAAGCTCCACCGTTTGAAATGGACGATGACGAGGCGTAATGTGTTTGCCATTTCGTTGAAACTAGTGCTCTTGCCTCACGTTCGATTAGTTTCGAGCGATCCGACAAACACGTGCACAAGTGCAGCCTGGCGCTCGTTATTTTACGTTGTACATAATATTTACATGGCATACATTGTCCCGTTCACACCGGTAAGTCCCAGTGATGATAGCGTGCCAAAGGAACATTAACGTTCCGACACAATCCACCGGCAAATGAGAGGCTCGGACTGCATACGTGCTGAATGTGCGATCGCCGCTGATGGACTTTACGCACGCTCGCGAAATTTTCGATTCCCCGAACTTTTCAGCCGCAGTGCCGCTTTTTGTGTGCAACGCGTACAATTTTGCACGCGGGCTCCACCGACCGGGAACAATCATTCGCACGAAAATCTACCGCGGAAGTTATTTCCGTGACTCGAAGACGTCACCACGTGTGAACACAATTACGCTATCTGCAAATGATCTCAAAACGCCGTTTACGTTGTGCCACCGACAAAACAAAAGGAAAAAAAACAGAACACGAAGAAGCAAAAAAACGGTCAACCTGTTTTTTTTTTTCAACGTTCGTGTGATTCCCGTCAAGTGATTTGGGGTGATAAATGATATGTAACAATTATTACTGCAGGACTCTATTATATGAATTATAATGATAAATACGAACCCGTGTAATTGACCGTTATTAACACTATCGCGATAAAGAAAAAATTTAGCGACCATCTGTTTTTTATACATTTTTTTTTCTTCTTATACATTTTTTTCTAAATCTAAATTCAAGACTTTATGTTATGTTTTATACTTGAAGTACTAAAAAAAGTATTCTTACCCGTTAGAAACAAATTTTAAACTTTGTTGCACATATTTTTTTCAAGTCTTAAAAGTTTAAACGTAGAAAAAAGTCGGCCAGCGATGTGAGATTTAGTTTAGATGAAAATTTTGTTCGATGATATTGAAAAAGAATGAAACACATCTATTTTTGCAAACAAATGTGTAGTCACGATTTGACCATCATTCTGATACACAATGGAACAGACGATACGTCCTGTCGAGAGATTAAACAAAAGTAATTCAATCGTCGCGCACTCGACGGAATCAAGCGAACAATAAAGGACTTGAAAATTAATCAGCTGAAAATTATCCGGCCGAAAAGTTCTGTAGGATCCTAATTAGTCTTAGACCATTGATTGGATTTTTGCGCAGCAGGCGGGAAGCGAGAATGTGCTTCATTAATTACTGACATCGTCGTAGTGAACCGACCAGCATATCTAATTCTCTTAATTCAAGAAAAAACGTGCGTTTCGAGTACCACTTGAGTGTATCGCATTGTTCAATTCCCGATGCAAGATATTGTCCTCTGCACACGGGATCAGAGGTCGAATCCACGCTGTAACTATATATCCTTGTATTAATGAACGCTCGCCAATTAACCAACAGTCGGCATGTCTTTGTATTCTCATTTGTGTGATTGACTATTTCCTTTTCCAGGGGCGTTGCGCTTCTTTTCACGCTCGTTCCAGTTTACCCGAAACAATTCACTGATTTGGGTCTTTGAGTTATATATATCCGGAAATATATTTATCAGGAAAAAATTTTATATATACAAATACTCTTACTGACTTATAGGCCATACATGACGACATATATGCTGTCATATATGAGGCATAAATGATGACATATGCATGTGTCTGCATATGACATTTGTGAAGACATATATATATTCCAACATATATGACGGCTTATATATGTCATATATTTTAAAATTTATTTATATACGTTTATTTAAAATGTTCATTAGGATATCTGACATATCACAATGAATGACTTCTATAAAAAATGTAAATTATATATTTTCATAACAATAATTTATATTTAATATTGTTTTGATTCATTAAAATTCTTTGAATGAAACAAATTTTCATTCGTCTGAAATATTTTTTTTACCAGTTTTCGTATCTTGATGATGTCTGGCAGTGTCGAGTTTTCAGTTGGCACTTAATCGAATGAGGTTGTTTTTGTTGCATGAGTTACGATTTCATTAGCATCTCACAAATCTCATAAGATTTGTAGACAGAAAGAAAAAGCGACGGACAAAAAGCGGCGCACTTTGAGAGCGCCAGCTCGTTAAGTATCGAGTGTGGCGGTCTGATAAACTTCCATTACCGAGCGTCCGCGCGGAATCCAGCGATCCGTACAATTTGCGCTTACGTATCTTAGTTACGTAATTTCATTGCCGTGCGCGCCAGGGTCCCCCTTCGCGTTGCCCGCACTAATGAAGGGGTATCCTAAATGAAAGGGTTGTGCGTTTGATACCCTTAAGAATTGAATTACGAACAGACACGACCCTTGGCACTTTCATTGTGAACTCCGCGCGAGCAATATCGAGCCGACGCGTTTGTCATCTCTGATTCCAACCGTTACTTGCATTAACAAATATTAGTCTCTTATGAATCACAACTGTCTCCAAGTGACTTTCTTTGTTTTTGACTGCACGAGTTAACTAATTTCGTTACTTGAGTTACAAAGCTGTCACGTTTCATATCAAAGCCAACGACCACAACAAGTGAATTCCAAATTGTACCATTAAAAATTAAAAATGATGGCAGACTAAAAAATTAATACTCCTAAAAATGGATCGATGAAAATTCATCACGTTCCATTGTCAAAATTCTTTCGCAATATATTTATTAATTTATTCATATAAAATAAAAAAGTAATATTCAAAGATACTGAAATACAGTTTTAGAAATTGAAAAATTATTCTGAATATCATCGAAATAAAATTTGATATAATTTACTTGGCAGAGCATTAAAAGTTTCATTTCGGTTCATTAATGTGAGAATCACTTGTTTTTCTCAACGGACCGTGTACGAGATTTTTTTTCTGATGCAAAAAAAAATCGGACTTCTGCAGTATCAATATTCGTTTCGGTTGACCTGCAAACGTTTCTAGGATTAAATTAAAGTCTGATAACGGGGTCAAAAATAATTACGTTTAGCGGCGAGCGATATTTGGCACGAGTTTGACAAAAGTGGAATCGGGAAAGGTTCAATATGAAATAGCCAACGACAAACATTTGCGGTGCGCAAGCAAAGCGAGCAACTACGTGATACCTGGCTTTGCAATTGCTATTCTGAGAGTCGCATCATGGTCGGAGATCGCGTAGCTTTTTAAACCAGTTTCCAAAGTTTGACTTCAATCGTAAAAGCTTCGGGCTGGATGTGAGTGCATGGTGGCGAGAACGAGAGAGGAATAGAGAAAAACGAGAGCACGGGCGGGGTGGAAAAAAAAAGAAACGAACTGGCGGAGATAGCACTGCCGAGGACTTTACGACAACAATAAAAACTAAATAGTATCTCGCGCTTTGGTCGGGGCTCGATCCCGGCCGGGTTTGTCTGCAATTTCATCGTGTAATGAAAAAGTGCAAACTCATGCACATACGCCCGACTACACGACTGCGCCAGAAAGCACATTTGCACCAACTCGCGACAACTTTTTTTTTAATGACACTACTATCGCTATGATACGTCAATTGGCGTTCGTCCCCGATAAAAGCCGTACTCCCAATTTCAAGTGGTAAACAAATATGATTGCGCGATACCACAAACACGATTGCGATATGTTATTTCGTTGCCTGTTTTTCTCTTTTTTTTTCGTTGTTCCCGATTCGCCCTGGCACTTTTGCGAATTGTCTTGCAAAAATTATTAAGAACTGCGACAATGGAGCGTGAGTTAGCACGATCGTACAATTTCAACGTTGATTCTTTCTAACGAGAGATGAAATAAAATGAAAAGTCGGTTCTGAAGACAATCAAAACAGAATTGCGTCAATGTTTTTTTTTTTCGAACTGTTGATTTGAATTCGTCTGTCAATTGTTCTGTTGGAAAATCAGTAGCAACCAATCTTGTGTCAGTGACTTTTTATTCAGCTCGATTTTATCAGAAATCATCAATTTTTCCAAAAACATACGGATTTTACTTTTTTTCGAAAATTGATGTTCATTTGATATTTGCAACATGCCATATATTTCAGGTAAAATTTTTATCATAATTGTGACATGTTTTTGACAAAATATATATGTTAAAAAAAATTAATAATGGTCTAACAAAAATTTGATATTTTATAAAAATTGAAATAGTTTTATATTTTTATATAATTAAAAAATTGTTTGTATTACATATAAAATTATTTATGTCAGTCATATATATTTTGAACATAAATTCTGTTACACAAGGTTGTATTTTTTTAAATTTTTGTTTTTATTCTGAAATTTATCTCTTTCCGGGACATCTCCGCCAAATTGAACAAACGAAATACACTGAGTCAATTCCGACAATTAAATTGGATAATTATTTTGATTTACGGCGGGATTAGTTCCCGCTCACGAGAAAAGAGAAGGGGATTTTTGTGCGCGGGCGTGCATACAAAAGCCACATCTCTGCATATAACGCATCGTGTGAATTTTGTCGTTAGTCTTTTAACCGAAGCAATTCACTCGACGCTGAATAGATGAACTTACAAAGCATCGCGAGGATGTGGTAAAAAGCGGCGCTGGATCTTTTTACCTCGACGACGTCGTTGAGCAATAAGATTTTATGCCGAATGGCGTATTCTTTCAATGCCCCGGCCTGCATTGGGGTCTGCAAATAAAGATATATGGTACACGCGCTTTTATATCGCTCCTGCAGCCTGTGTTTATTCGTATACGTAATACCAGCACTTTGCGCTTATTTTAACAAGTCTACTCCTTAATTGTTCCCATCATTAGTGAACTGACGATACACGCTTTGTTAATTAAATTTCATTTTCGTTTCGAGTACCTTTCCACAACCTTTGCGAATCGTCCAATTTATTCGACAACAAATTTTTGTTCATTCAATCAAAACTCTATTTATAATTCCCAGCAATGCTTATATGAAATGCAATAATATAACATTCACTTTTCTTTGGCAGCAGAAATTTGTTGTTGCAGAAAGGAGAATTAAATTTTTGTTCGTTCAAATTAGCTGATGGTATGAAATTAAAATTTGCTAATTCCAAGAAAGAATTTCGATCACAGGAAGGTGGACATGGTCTGGACAACATTTGATTTGGAAGTACTGACGGACAGAAGTGGAATAATAAATGTTATGAAAGATAATTGGGTACGTTTCATTTAGTCGAGTGTTCTAACTTTGACCCTCAAAGACCACACCGGGGTACTATAAACTCGGCAGACAAAGGCATACCATGAACGACCACAACGAAAATTATTAAAAAGCCCGAGACGACATATAGATGTCACCGTCAGGACACGACGTAGCAACCGGCCGGTCAGCTATAATTTGCGACGGAAAAAAAAGGACAAGTCGCAACTATCAGAAACAGGCACTTCAATAAAAGTAATGAAGGATAATTGAGTTTTCAAATCATTCGTTTTGATTACATCTACGCGCGGATCGGTGGATGAAACATAGGGCAGGTAATTACGGACCGCCCAGTCCCAAAAGAGCAGGTGCCTGTCGGCCTCAGAATCAAGGTGTGAGGTTCAAATACCTGAACCGCCCTAATAGCCTGGAGGTTACAATCCCTTCTAAACCGAAAGTATCTGCCATGCACAGAGATCGGCGAATAGCTCCGAGTTCCTGCGCCTTGTTTGTGTCCGAACGTTTCGAACTATAGAAAAATTTTTTGTAACGGCTTGATCATTTGAATCTTACCACATTTTAATACTCATTTTTACAAACTGCAATTTTTTTATAGATTTTCAAATATTTTTTAATTGCAATTTTTATTTTTGCAAGATATTTTAGATGCAGAAAAAAATTGCAAAACTACAAACAAAATTTCTGAATTGGAGATAATTTTTTTCAAATTTGACGAATATTTAAAATTTGAACAATGACTTTTCCAAAATAAAATTCTTATTGACATTATCATCTACATTTATTCAGATGTGTGATTTTTATTTTATGCAAATTGCAATTTTTTTGCAAATCAGATAAATTATATAGATTTCTGAAAACAAGAAATGCTAATAATAATAAAAAATGATAATTAACAACAATTTTCACAACATTTGAATCTCGTCAGTTTTCAATATAGATTATTTCAAGAAAATAATTAAATTTTTCGTGTTGTTACATTTAAATTTCATCAGAGATATACGATTTTTATTTTCTGTGAAATTGTTTGTAGAAATGAAAACTAAAAATGGTATTAAATATTAATCATAATTTTTTTTTTCAGAGATAAATCAAATGTGGATAATTGGATCAATTTTATTTTTCTCGTGGCAAACAATGTTGAACAGTGGCCGAACAACACAGCCACGACTGATAGGCTTTAATTAATGCAGCTGGTGGACTTGCCTAAACATCAACTCAATAATACTGGGCTTACGCAGGGCTTTGGTTGCGCGTCATTTGTACAGTTCAGCTATTTCATCTCACGTATACGACCTGTCTTCGCATATAGACGTTAATGTTCAAAAGTTAGCCCATGCATACAAGCGCCTTTACGATCACAAAACGGGCAACATGCATATAGGCGTTATGCGCCACGTAATCTCCACTTATATTCCCGCGCGCACCCGGTTCCGAATCATCCTGGATTAGCATGGACGGATGTATCGCGCGTAAATTATAGTTTATCGCGCACATCTTATTTTATTAGAGTAATTTAATTTTACACTCTCTTGTAAAGAGGTTGAGCCGTTGCCCGGAAATTGGTGATTGGAACAACGCACGAAACTGTTTTTGGCTCGAAGAAATTAAAAAATAACAGCAATAAGAAGAGAATGGGAAGGATAAAAAGAAGAGGAACGGTTTCAATTGAATATTCTTGTTATTAAAGAACGACTGAGAAAGAATATTTCGGACACTCGTTATACGTTCGTTATTCGTGAAAAGATTCGCTGGTTTTTGTGCTCCCGTTCAATGACAAACTAATGCCGAAAATTTCAAAGTGCTTTTTTGTCTGTTATGCTTTTCCGCGTTCTCCTCCAATAAGGAAACATGCACTGGAAACGAGCTTCCGCGCTCAGGCTTTTGTATGAGAATGGCACGTTTTCAATTAACGAGCGATTTACGGACTTCCATGACGAAGCAATTATGAAGGAAAAGATTGTTCAAACCAGAAAAACACGAAGATGACAGTGAGCATCCTGGTCAAGTAAAATTGAATTTTAATTGTCACAGGTCTGACACAGTACAAGTGAATATATTCAAATATGCTACTCGTAAACACTACCTTTTCTCAACAAATTAGTACATTTGATATATTCGCAACATTTATTTTTTTATTTTAAAAAACATCAAATTAACGTCAAACAAATTTTATCGTTTCATTTACGTTTCCCTGGTTGAATTGGAAATGTCTTTTCGTATGATTGAAGAAAATTTTTATCGATTAGACCTTTCTCAAATTTTTTACCGTCTTTAACAGTGGAAATAATTTTAAAAATGAAGATTTAAAAAAATTGACAGCACCATTCGATGTTCTAGGTCCGAATGGGCGATCTCGTAAAATCAATTGGCCGGTTGAAGAATTGAAAGATTCAACGTGTGATCAAAGTAACAGCGTTATATCAAGTGTTAATGTTATATTCATCAACTATTTTTCGTGGGAAGATCAGCGGTAGGGAAGAAAAATGTCCGAACGGTAACATTATTAAATATGAATCGGCGGGCAAAGTTGGTTCGGGAACCGTTGAAAATTAGATGAGTTCTCTGGAGAAGTGGGTAATGCGAATGTAATCAATGTCCATGTAAGTTTCATGCGGCGCAATTTAGGCCGAAACAATTACTTTTTGTGTATCAGCTGGCAAAAATTTTTGCTTACCAACCGGGCTTCACACTTAGCCTCGCGTAATTGAATTCTCGGGGAGGCTTTTTGTAGCGCAAATGTAATTGTAAATAACACGATTACATGGTACTCAAGGGCACGAATCGTGAAAGACGTGTGGATTGGAGAAAAAGGATGAGAGGGAGGCAGGAGAGAAGGAGGAACAAAAAGAATGAGTATGAATACTGGAGAAACGAGCTCAAGTACAATACATTATCGCGATGTCTTCAAAGAGGGAGCCCGGCGAGTATCTTTTGCATGGAACACGCAAGGGAAAATGGGACACGCTCATATTTTTTGGCCGCGCGCGATGTACGGTCGTGCAGTGAAGGTAATCAATAATGACTTAATGTCCCCCAATAACGGACACCATGGGTGGCTTGGCTCTACCTCTGGGCCCCGCAACAGCTCGCCTTCGTTCTCGCATTCGTACGGTTATTTGCACGCCTTCCCCGGATGCAATAATGCAGCACTCGGTACACTCTACGACTCGCAGCGCACTTTTTCTTAGATCACTGATATTAAGTATATTTACCAACGATTCGGTCTCCCCCTCCCCACTTCCCCCCAGAGAGAGAAGGCACATCATAGCCGATGCAAAATATGCAAATGCCTCAGGAAAAAAGTTTCATGTCGGTACACACGTATGATTGAAATTCGCAATCTTACCAAATTAGACGGCGAGCATAATTATTACGTATTTTCGAACAATTTAGTCATTGCATTTTGAGTGAAGTGGTAATAATTCAGTTGTTCAGGAGTAAATATTTAGTTGTTTCAAAATCAAGTTGAGGTGTTAAAATATTAATGGGACAAATGTTAACGAATACGTTGATTTAATAAATCAGCGTTCAATCAGACTGATATAATCAGGACTACTTATTTTCCAGACATAATAAAAACTGAAAAAGTCAGATCCAATCTTGCTCTCGAGAAAAAATTACTTTTTTGTTGCAAACGTTTTAATTTCTTGTGTTACACTCTGTCGAATGAAGAGCCGAAAAATTATTCATTAAGTTCTCTGTAACGTTTTTCGGTAAGGGCAATTCCGAGCTCAAGTTTGTTATCGTACTTTTTTTTTGATATGCGAATTTTTTATTTATATTCCGCCGAAAACCTTGTCTGATGTTCTAGTTTTTTTCCGGACGTTTAATTAAAATCACTTTACGTTTTTTGTATGAATTTTTCAATCCCTTTTGAAAAATTCTGATCGAATCACAAAGAAACTTGAATAATGACTGAGTGCATAGAAATAATTGATTTTTCTGCGCAACATTCAAAACGTATAAATATTGCTGCTAAAATTAAAAAGGCTTTTCCATCGAAACTCAATTTCAACCTCGCAATATTTCACGTCGCATTCATAAAAAATTTGATATTTTAATTTAATTTGCGAGATCCTTTATAGGAATTTAATCATTTTCACGTCAGTCATTCGACTGACGGTCAAACAATTTGATCAAACACGTTGATTATATTTTTTAAGTGAAAACAATCGCTAACTATCAATGCTGTATGCAAATGCACAAAAGGCAACAAGCTTTGGAGACAACTTAAATTTCGTTATTTATTCTACAGTTTAACATTTTTTTTTCACCAAATTTCTTGCAATTAAATTACCATCCGATGCAAATTTCATATCGCTTAATGAAATTTTAATTCTTTTCATGGTATAAGCTTTATTGGTGCAATCAGTCTCTCGTAACTTCAAACTCGGTACATTTTTTCAATTTGTTTAGCCTGCATTAATGGAACGGTGTAATGCTCACAAAGTGTAGATCACGTTGTTTTATTGAGAGTGTTTATGTGCAGTAGCTTTGATAGGGAGAACGTGACACGGGTGAAGAGTAATTTGAAAATGAATGGTAAATATTTATAACGCTCATTTGTATTCAGGAGTAATAACCACCAGTAGCAGTTTAAGACACTCGTCTTAATAATCGCGGTTCATCATGTTTCAACCAAACTTCAATCAAAAGTCGCCGCCCAGGTATTGTAATTACATACAAGCTTACAAAGCAACCTATTCGATATTCATCTTACAGTTCCGTTCACTTTTTTCTTATTCATTTCAGATCGTTGCAATTTCCGATGCCATGAGAAAAGCAAAACCGATACTCAGCGATAAAAAGCTTTGTATTATTCAACAAAAAATCGCCGATAACATTTTTGAAAAATATTTCTTCGTCCATTGAAGACATACAAAAATATATTTCATTTTTTTATCAATGAATTTGATATTTTTTAGTGATAATAATATCCATGGACATAAATAACAACAAAAACTTTTTTCCATATCGAAATATATGTACAAATTTATAAAATATATAACGTTCAAAATTATTTCAATGAGCATATTTGTTCATGTCGATGTTGAATGTAGTTTTTTAGGCGAATGTGAAAATCATTTTTATATTTTGTACGATGAAAAATAATTTTAAAAAATTGGTACATTTTCACAACCACATGCAAACTCATTCAAAGATACTTTGAACATCACTGTAAGGTATGCGTTTCAAGAAATTTCGAACACATCCAGAATACTGCATTTGTGCATCAGCATGGCGGTCGGTAGATGGTCAGACAAACTTAGGTGTACATTTATGTAGCAAGTACATTTACATTTCAAACAAATTTTACACAGTTTATATTAACTCAACAAAATTTGATCTCCACATGCAAAAGAATGAAAATATATAAATTCTTAAACCATTTTCACTTGAATGTATTCATCAAAGAAAATAAACCGTAGAAAAACTAGAGCTAATATTATGTTTCGCGAGGAAAAATTTCATCGATTTTGCGGTGCAGTTTTGATGTGAAAATAATAGAAAAATATTACAAGCGTGAGGAATACAAACTGGGGGGTTACGATCGTTTCAAATTTAACGGATCTCTGAAATCGCGCGTAACGAAAATGGCCAGGTGCGTGTCAAGAGGGAATCGTAAAATAATACCGCGGTTAATGCATTACAAATAAAATGCAACGAGGTATTCGTCTTTTTCTGCGAATGTTTATCGATCACTTTTGCAGCATCGTATGCACATAGCAACTGAACTGTGTCTTTGGATGCTTGAGTTGTACACATTCGAGCACACGTAGTGATGCGGTACATAAAGTGACTGTGTGTATCTACCGATCTAACTCATGAAGTGGAAAGACGTATTTTTGCAAAACGACAGAGATAAAGTTGAACGGCGTAGGTACCTATAAGCTGTTTTCTTTCGGGAAGTACGTATTGAAACCACTTGCCGAATCCCACGCTGTTTGATACGCCCAATTTTTTTTGCTACCCATCGATCCTAAGCCATTCACCTACAGATATTCCATTATTTGATAGATTATACCCCCTGTTGACGTGACTTAACTCTGCTTATGCGTGATGTTGCGAGTGATGGCAATTCTCCACTCTTCATAGTTCATTGCAAATCTTTCTATATTGTTTTACATACTCATATTAAAAACTTTACACATATACAAAC
This sequence comes from Trissolcus basalis, assembly GCA_025266255.1. Lineage (NCBI taxonomy): Eukaryota > Metazoa > Arthropoda > Insecta > Hymenoptera > Scelionidae > Trissolcus > Trissolcus basalis. The sequence goes on along the minus strand of JAAMPD010001263.1, from coordinate 14,896 downwards.
GTGCTCAAGTAAAAATTTATACATAGGTCCATAAATAGCTTATATGTAAGACATATATAACCTATCCCTAGTAAAAATGATAATATATTTTCCATATATTAACAATAATAACCATATAGAAATAATATATGAACAATATATTATCCATACACTTTTCGTCATTATCATATATGACTCATATATAGTCAGTATACAAAACTTTTCTCGAAAACGTTTAATACACGGTTTACATATGATCGATATATTGTCCATATATTATTTATACATTTTCAATATATCATTTCTAAATTATTATATTGCCAATCCATTATTGATATATGGACAATATATTATCGTTCTTACTAGGGATACATGGATAATATATAGCTTTTCATATAAGTGAAAAATAATAGCTGCAGATATATATTGCATTCGTCAGAATTTATGTCATATGTATGCTGACATGTATGTCGCTTTATGTATAAAATGTTCACTGGGGATAATTGTGTCAAGTGTGTGATATATGTGCTAGTTCAGTGCTATGTGGGTGTGTAACCAGATATTCGCCATTCATGAAGACATGAATTCCAATTTGGGTATGATCGAAATTTTGATTGCAAGTTGAAGAATGGAATTATAAATTATACGATCCAATATGATACAGAAATTCTTCTCGTGATAACATCTTAATCAGGTGAGATGTTAACGTATCGATTGACTAGAAGTTCAGACCGGAACTAATGCACGATTATATACGTCTAGAAAGTGTTTTCACTGCAGTAACTCGACAGTGCTAGGTGAAAAGCGAAGTTGGCCCATACATCACCGTGCCAGATAAAAGTTTATCCGCAGCGAAAAAGTGTGCCTCAAGTACTTAAAATATCGACTTTCTTCTGCAACAAAAAGAAGATGTCGCGCGGAAAAAGCTGCTGTCAGTTCGAACGAGAAATTGCGTGTGTCATTTGCAAAGCATGGTTTACATGGTGTGCATCGACGTTTAATCGAAGATAACACGATAAGGATAAACATCGTTTGTAGTTGAAATCGTATATACGATAGTAAACGATAGCTAAGATCATCTCAGGTCTAATTCCAAGTAGTGGCGACTGTCGTCGAGGAATAGGATATGGAAACCTAGTGATGCGCGAGCGAAGATCGTGTTGCCAGGGTTTGATCTTTCTCTTCGACACAACGGTTTTCTGTTACGCGTAGGTGAGAGCTATCCTTGTTAATTCACTCTCATAACAAACACAAAACGACTCATTATAAAAAAATTGCTGATACAACTCTTTTATCTGCATGTATTCTTGGTGAAGTAAATTATCTTACGCAAATTTGACACTTCAAAATGTAAATTAGGGTAGTAAAGCCTAATAAACAAAATTTTTCTCCACGCTAATTCTAAACACAAAAGTGAATAGGCGGGTAAAAATTATTCAAGTTAGTATAATGCAAATACCGTTTCAAATGTTTGCCTGAATACATTTCAATTGACACGATACGAAATTATATTGTAATAATTTTGTGCCAGTGTAATTATGAATCGACAGCATGAATTTATATTTCTGGTTATATTTCCTATGGTTTATCATAGTTTGAAATTGGCGTGTTTCTAATTGACAGTTTCGACTGTGTATCGGTTGTGATTTTTTGTTTCAGGTTTACAATTACTACGAAATAGTGTGAACAAATTTTCCAATAAATATATAATGTTTAAGTTACTGTGTAATAAGTGTTAACATATCAACTCGACGATTTTTTAGAGCATTAAAACTGAAACTCACTTAGACTATAATTATCTTTATCGATTCAGAATAATTTTATTTATGACATTATTTAACGCTTACAAAATTGAACACTTTCAATTATAGTACATCATGTAAACGTTGCAGTTTCATCTATTTTTTGACCAATTAAAATTAAAATAGTTCTGTGGTCCATTACACTTTTCTTGACCAAAAACTGATTATTATTTTGAACCAACAAATAAACTGTCAAATTCTCTCTAAACATACAATTAAATTTGTCTGTTTTTATGTGAAAGTTCAATAAGTCGTTTCAATTATTCATAAACACTGAAATAAATAAAATTTTTACAAACCAATCATTTTTGTCGAAGAATTGAAAAAATATGAAATGTTTCAAGTATTTTTCTACAAAAAATTGTAAAAGAAATAATCAAAATTTTAATTTAAATCAACTCGTTGAATTCATCAAATTGCATCAAATGTTTGAAATTAAATATAAAAAGGAGAAGGTTGATTGTTATAAAATCTTGTTTTAAGAAATGTTAATCCCGATTACGTAAAAGGGACCAAAAGTTGAACAAAGAGAATCAAGCTTGGTAATCATTGGAATGCTAAATGAAGATTTCCTCATCCAGATTCGCGAAATGCTAACGAAGTCGAAGAAAGCGACGGAACGGGAGAGGTCGCTGCAACGCGCTTGGTCAAACATTTGTCACGGCGCACCTAAGCGGATTAAAGTGGCCGTTTACTTCTCTCTAACGAAATTACGAGGAAGCGTATCAATCTCGAAAAAACTTTTCCGGAACCTTGTCGTTAATTCTCAGCGTTCTTCTATGCATTAAGAGTTTAATTAATTCTGGACCTTTTTTATGACTCCGTCTGCACCGCCAAGATAATAGATACTCAAACACAGTTGGGCAAATCTTATTCCCTGGTTCGCCTTTTTTTTTTCTCAATGCTTCTCTACATCGTTTTTAAAATCCCATCACATTTGTCATGACAGCGAAACATGTCGTGTTGACAAACTCATGATTGTGGCACCTGTAAAAAAAGTCTGATAATTCTGTTAATTCGTAATAGCGATATCGCGTGATTATGAACCCCGAGGACAAAAGGTTTGTATTACCACGAGTAATTTGTGTGGCAATAATGTTATTTCACGCGACGAATTAATCTGGAATGACAAATGCTGTGCCAGAAATTTAGCACATGCGAGGGGACAATTCTTTTTATTTATTCATTTTTTTTCAGATTTTCTAAGAGTCGCATGCCAAAAAGAGGATGAAGCAGGGGAAGGGGAAGAAAAGACAAGACCGGAGTTGTGAAATCGATTTATCGATTGTTTCTGTAAACAAGTTTTTGCGCGAAAAATAGATTGAAGTAAAGCCGTGGATGATACGAAAAGCGTATGGGAGCGTTTCGTATTCATAGAATAGCGATTGCTTTGGCCGCACGCAAATACTCGGCACGTCAGGAGCACGCTAATTCACCAAAAACCTTTTCCCGCCTTCGAGTCCACTGTCTTTCAGTCCACAGGATTTATTTGCTTAATTACACTCTATTGCTTTTCGCCATCGTGCTAGTTCGATTCTTACAAATGACTTGGCAATGGAATCAGACCAAAAATTATAGTTCCCATTTTATTACTTCATCATGAATCTCGAGGCGTGAAAAAAATTTATTTCATCATTCGATATCCTGTCGAGTTTTTTGCTGTATTCTTATTTTCATTCCGATTTTCTACAGAAATACATTTACAGATGCAGCATTTTCTAGAAAATGAATCATAAACTAATGAAAAGTTTATTGAAAATTTTTCGAATTATTTTATGCAGGAAATATGCAAACACTGGATTGAGTTTATGTTTTCAATATTATTCTGACGAGGTTTGACGGTGATATCTCAAAAACATGGTGGTTTCAATATGGACATATCTGTGTGCAAATATGTTCCATGGTGTATGAGATTCTAATTTTCCAAAGTCTGAAAATTCAAATTTAGTGAGATTAAGGTGCAGATAAATACAGAATATACAGCTGATTTCTCTAACTTTAATCACCCAAGTGAATACAAGCAAAGGTGAACGAACAAAATCAACACAATGTTTTTAATTACAATTGCAGCTCGTAAAAGACGCTTTGATCTAAAAGCTTGTGACATTTGAACCCTATATATTCTTATATTATTTAATGAGAAACTAAAAACAAAAATATTTTATAACAAAAATGCATCTTTTGGTTGTATCCATTATTTTCATCATTGCAATTATACCAATATGAAGCATGTACTTTATGACGTCGCATTTTGATATATCCGTCAACATGCACGACAAAAAAATAAAGTTTAAAATAGTAGCAGATATGCTTTAATTAAGTTGCGAGTAAATATACTTTAATTTCGAGGCACGTTTAATGTACTTTCAAAGTTATAATTCAACAATACAACTAAAATGCAACTTTTCATTATCACAGTAGTGTACATGTGAAAACGCGGCGGTGTGTGTTATTGGCATGCATATATGTCACATCGTACGTTCATGTTTCCCCAGAAAGTGGTTATTTTTATTTTGCTTCAGCTCTCTCTCTCTCTCATTGTACGGTGATTTTTTTTACATGCACATCAAAAGCCAAGATAAAGGCTTCGCTTGTGGTCCAAAAGTTTACATTTCCGATACCTCGTCGAAGTGAAATCTGTCTCGGAACAAATAATACTCATCTTGGGTAGGACATGACAATGCAACCCGCTGGTTTGAATGGAGAGGCACTGTGTCTCTGGTCCGCAAATGCATCCCCACAAGCCGGGCGCCTTGCTCTTTGCAAAATCGATCGACTATTCCGAATCTCATTACGGTGCCCGAGGCAGTTGGGTTTTTGATCTTCGCATCCTTCGCACCGAAGTCAGTCCAGTTTATCATCCCTACCCATCCGTCGGGCGACGAGTTGCGGAAACGCAGTCGGTCCGTATGCGTATGCAACGCGTACAGGATTTCGAAGCGGCCATTACCATACAGGGACCAGTTTAAACAGACGTAGACCGATGTATGCACGGTTCGTCAGCGTATACGAATTTCGTATTCAAATGGCAACGTGCGGCTCTCAGCCGCCGGAACGCTATTCGGGTAGCTTTCAGCCGAGCCGGCCTTGCGACTGCACTTGATGCTCGCTTGCTGTTTTGGCGTTAACTCGTCGCAGCGCGTAAATACAAACACATCGTTCTGAATTTGCTTTGCGCTCCCTTGTTTCAGACCGTTCGATCACTCTTCCCTAAGTGTACGCAAACCCAAGTTTGTATTCTAAAGACAAACGACAGTAATAGTTGCTCTATCTTCAATGATTTTCCCTGCAATGAGGGGCTGCGTTGCCTCGTTCAATACACCGCGCACCTTGTGGTATCCCCTATCCAAACATCACATACGCAATGCCAAATGTTGTATTACGTTTATTCATTAAAATCCTTGACGTTTCGTTCGATGACTGAACCAACAAAACAGATATTGTTTCATGACCCATTTACATGTATTTGCAAACTTCAAACAGAGAAGTTCACCATCGACGTACTTCTGGTTAAAAATGTAACGGAGTTTCATCAGGATCGATCGAATGCGAAGATGTGTATTCGGTGAAATTTCTAATTTTGGCAAGTGAACCATCAGTTGTAGGGCGAAAAATATAAGTTCTTGTTTCGCCACAGCTCTCGCCAGTTTTGGCTTCTGAAAAGCAAGTTAGTTTGAGTAAGTCGTTGCTTTAGCGACAAACTTACCACGGAACTTAGCACTGTTCGTTATTGTGATGCCACATTGCTCAGTACCGTGAACGGGTCAGTTGCACATGTATGGGTACTTGAACACGTGTGACCAGACGGTGGTCTGAGATAAACTTTGTTTCTGATCATTTTCAAGAGCCTCAAATATATACATCGGTGACACAATTACTAAAAACTGTATCTAAATATTAATTTAATTTTTTATAATCTTTCTCATTTCGATAAACTTTCTGTCGTCATCTCGATAAACAAACTGTCACAATTTTAAGAATGATAACAACAAATTTTTTTGCAAAAAATGTATGAAGAAATAAGATTTTTCGATAAGAAAACAAGTTTTGAACGAATGATCATTTCATTGATTCAAGTTTCTTTTTAAAATAAAATTCAGACCGGGGAAAATGTAAAAACTTTGACACTTACATTTAACTTTGAATATTTTTACTTGAAAATATTGTTATCTTCTGAAAATTTGTTTTCCATACCGGAATATAGATATGTAACGAGACGGCCCATTAATACGTTGCATCAAAATTTCAGAAGGCGCGTTCAGTTCGATACTCATTTCCTCATTTTCCCAAATCCATCTCGCGCAAACTTTCTCGAGCGTACCGGTTTGTGCGACATTGACAAAGATTTCGCGTAGTCGGAGATTAAAAAGCGCCGCGCATTTTTCCTCGGTACAAATTTGAGGAGGATGCGCGTCGCTCCGTCAGCGTTTCGTTTACCGCAGCCGGAAGCTCATGAGATTGGAATCGAAATTATATGCGTGACAGTCTCGAGTTTTCCATCGCATGATAATTTTATTTTTGATATGAGATCAATAGCAATGCTCAATTGATTGACAGCGAAATTCTTCGCTACGAGATTACAACAGGAGATTCGACTGTTTAAATTTGTCTTCTCGAAACGAATTTTACATTTCTTATATCTCGAATTTTCAAACAATTTTTTTTCCACTTTATTGTTTATTGGTGAGTTTTAAACCTGTCAATCAGACTCGTCACACCGGGTTGCGTTTGAAAAATCAAAAGTACAATCTGAAAGCAAATTTATTATCGCGACCACTGCGCAAGTTGGGTCGCGTTAAAATTGTCAATTAAAATTCGGATTCTCGAGAATTTATCTAAACGTGATATTTCACTTTCGTGACAACTGCGTTGCTTTAGCGAGACAAGACCGAGTCCGGTCGATTTATCACATTGAATAAGACCTGCTGAGCGCAGTCCGAAGTTCCATACTGATCGTGGCGTTCGAACTAATAGCGGACGAGTAAATACGTCGCCTAGAAGAAGCCCGATCGATCTCAAACTCAGCTTTGACTCAACACCGACAGGGTTGAGACGAACACAAAACCTCTCGGTGCATTTTCCAAGGTGGAAGAAAATTTTTGCAAGGTCATGATCGTCAGCGTAATCTAAATAGGCGCAGTTTAAAATCGTAATAATTCGTTTTAACGCGTACTCGTTTGCGCAAGTGTGGGGGCTTTCAAGAACGGAGAACCAGTTTAAACCGGTTGTCTTGATCGAAATGGAGTGACTGTATATCCGAGAGATCGAATTCAAAATTGATGTCCCTTTCATGCTTCGGCTTCAAGAAAGCCCTAACTTCGAATACCGGGTGTCTGAAAAAGCAAGCTTCGTTAGGTCGTGATTTTATTAGCACAGTCTGGTGCACACTGATTGTTATCATTCCTTGAAAACCTTCGAAAAGTCATCAACTTTTCTCGATTACGAGTCACAAAAATTGCACAATGATACGCACAATTTTTACACTCAGCTATTATTTTTTCAAAAACTTCTTCTTGGAAACTAATTTCAATTTTCGTTTAATTTAAAACAAGCATCAATCGGTACTTTAAATTTAAAGCTTTTTTGCATTATTGATATGGAGTTTGGTGTTGTCTTATGTCAGTTGGTGACGAGATAAATATTTTGTTTTTAAAAGAGAGAAACAAAATCGTCACACGGTCTTGGAATAAAATTGTACAGAATACAACGGATCTGATGCGTGGCTGTAAATGTCAAGTATAAATGGGTCGTAATGGAATCTCGATGAAACGAAATATAATGATAACCGTTAATTATATTGGGACACGAAGTATGTTTTATCTGAGTAAGCGCTGTGGCGTGTAAAAGCCCGAGTGAGCGTCGTTCGGATAACCGCTGAAAGCCTGCCCCATTAAAGCTATCCCGATATGCCGAACACTTTTCTCAAGTACTTTGGAGTAATTATCTATCTTGCGAGCAAAGATTATCACAGCCAAAGGGTGGCTCGCCGTTCTTATTCCACGGAGATTGGTCCGCCTAAAATAAGTGTCGGCTTATAATCGCGTCAATCATCCAGCTCGTCAATGTCTCATTAATATTTATTTATTAATGCACTTTTTTGATAGTGACTTTCATCATAAAACAACAGGAAAAAATTATTAAACGAACGGAAACAACTGACGGGCTCAATCAATTTAAACTCACTGATGCTCGTAAAATGTTGCTTTTCAATTGCACACTCGAACTTGCCAATAAATGTTTTAAAATTAATCTCAATGATTTTAACAACTTTGGGAATTATTTTCGGTATTCATATTGATCATGCAAGCTGAATTTTCGGTCCGAAAATTTGGGTATGAAGAATAGAACCAACGAACAGCTTTGAATCTGACCGTATTAGTTGGAGCTTGTATAAACGTGAATTGTAAATGCATCACACGTTATGACGAATAAAAATTTATTATTAAGACTCCTGGTTCTGGACGTCGTAACGACTTATTCTGCTGAAAAATTGTGAAAGCTATATGTTTTGCGAGTTTTCAGTGCACCAACTTTTATTGCAGCATAATATTTATACACCCAAGATGATTGTCATTTTACGACGAATGAAGATTATAGTTGGCATTGATAAATTCTAAAAACCGTTTCAACAAACGCACTTTATGACACTTTGTTCTCCTATTGAAAAATACGACTCCTTTTTGTATCGAAAGCTCAAATCTGTAGACTGCATAAACCATAAAATACAAAGAATGGGATTATACGAGAGTGAGGAAGGAGTTTGAGTGGATGTAAAATGGAATCATCATTTGCAATTTTTTATTTACTCATTTTGAGCGCAAGATCTGCAAAAATAGTTACACTTTTTACGGCCGATTTACTCGCGGTGATCAACATAAAACCAATTCTCATTGCCTCCCGCCGGACGAGGATCTTGTTTTTTTATTACAATCAAAACATCATTTTTATAGTTCAATTTTGTCCACCGATATCATTTCTCATTTTACCTAGTTTTTAATTATTTTTCATTTTCATTTATTCATCTTTAATCATCGTTACAACATTTATGATGGAATTTTATTTCAATTATAATACTCACTCCGAAGAATCCGGTATAAGAAGCAAGCCCCAGACTTAAGTCTCTCGAACGTTAACTTTGTTGCGGGGGCAGAAATAAAGTAATAAAAAAAGAGAAAGAGAGAGAATAATTTTAAGAAGAAAAGCCATTAAGAGTCAACGTTTTAAAAGATGAAACGGTAGCCGTAGTAATTGAAATCTCGTGTTACCTGACGAGTCGATACGATACGTATGTCAGGGACCCTTGGGCTGCATTATGTACGAAATATTGCGGGCCACGTCACGTTCGCAAAAAATGGAAGTGCAGATAGTGCGCGTATAAATTAACGGACGCAAGAGGAACGCCGGGCGATGATAAGCCGATTACATCTTCCCAAATATTGAGACAGGCCTACGAACGGGATCGTTGTGTCTTCGTCCAACCGTCGGCTCTGTGGTCGACGAAAAAATTTGTGTAACTCATGCATCATTTCCGTCAATCATAACGCCACGATGGTCACTGATACAAACTCCCGGTGCCAGCCATGTCACAAATCATATTGAAATTACAAAATGGACAACAAAGTTGCTCCTTTCAAAATGATAACGCATGCAAGTTTTCATGAATCACCACAGGTCTTATTAAAATCGCTGCGACCCAGATGGAAAAACCCCAACCGTCGCACAGAATGGAAATAAACATCTATTATGAGGTACACACAAAAAAAAGTGCACCACATTCATCCCGTATTGATTAGATTCGATTGCGAAAAAAAAAATCAAACAGATAATTTTTTTATTCCCGATCGTTTTACAATTTCTGAACCGTTTCCTTTGCAGAGCTTTATTACAAGTTGACCCGAATATCCGCTCCAATTCCCGGCCGAGTCAAACAAAGGTTCGGTTTTATCATCGCTGGAAAAGAAATGCAAAAAGAAAAATGAATGTTACAGAGTGTACTTCTCTATCAAAAATTTCAGTCACTCTCTTCATACATCGAAATAACGTTTAAATTCAGGACAATGGAAAAGTCCAATATACTTCCCAAATAATCATTCCAGTGGAAGTCAAGTTTATCGAAACACTTCATGTTGTATTCATGGGGCTATAAATTGAAAGCACGAATAAACCCGTGGTGTGCGCGTGCGCGCGAAAAAGCTCTCCCGCTCAAAATGTCCGTTATTCGCACATCCTGAAAAGTTATCCTTGCATCGCAAATCTCGAGTCTAATATGCAACATTTGCGCTACGAGCGTAATATACACAGGCGTATCCTCTGTTCGGCGCAATTCCAGCATTCATGGCAACAGATGTTTCGCGCGCCTTTCTTATAATCGTCTTTCGGGCCGACCCGCAAACATTCGCGCGCTCGTCGCAATCTGCGAACCTTCGCCTTTGGCATTAACCAGCCCAATAAATTGAATCGGTCGCGCATTGTGATTCGCTCGGCTGCAATTATTGCAACCTGAAAAATCATCGATATTCAAGGCGCACTTGAATTAATCCTGCGACTGCGAAGGGATCTCTCATTTTTCATTTGTTATATACTGCCCGAACGATTCATATCGCTCGTAATGTAAGTTTTATTTAACGTCATTGAAATCTACGCTTAGAAATAATTACCAGTTGTATTATTGAAGTGTTGCATTATATTGTAAAAAGTCTATTATTGTTAGGTGTTGCAGTTCAGTAGATCAGTTTGTCATGATAAAAATATGTAATTGTATTGGATAAAATTATTTTTCTATAAAAAGGAGAAACAAAAGTTCAAATGGTTGGTGGGTTATTTAATTCATTACATATTTCTGTGACTGCGGGCGATAGCTGGAAAAAATATATGTGAATTCTATATCATTTTGATTTTCATAGTTATTTTTGATTGTCACAAATTTCAGCAACTTAGAATCAAAAACAGATAATTCCATTTTTAATTTTAAATTAACTTTCTGACAATTTAATTCTGATATTTTTAATTAATATGTTTTCACTAATGCAGTAAACAGATTTGAAAAATCAAAAATGAATACTTGACAATTTTGAAAATTCACATTTTTTTAAATTTTTGGATATAGAATTTTTAATTGTTAGAATTATGGATCTTTTGTTTTTCTTGCATCTTCTATTTTCTTTCGTGTACTTTTTCCAAAACATATACATAACTGTGAAATTTGTTCGACGTATACAAGTGATTGACTCTAGCAAATTTGACACATTCTTATAATAAAAGATAGTGATTGTTGCTTTGCGTTACCTATAACAAACAGTGTCATTGACCAGTCGGATTCATAATGAGATAAGACCGCCCAGTGGCAAATGTCGAGATGTCGTTCACGAATCGTTCTCGTATGCAAGAATTCGTTGAACGGACAGTTATAAATAGTTATCCGAAGTGACAGGTGGATTTTCGGCTGGCCATAATTACGTTATTCAGCGGGTTCGCGGTGCTTGCGTTACCTTTAAGCGCATCTCTTCTGCCAACGAGAGGCAAAAAAGAACCGAAGACGCGGTTGAGAAAAAAAAACGTCCGAGAGAGAGAGAAGGAAAAAAATCATCAGTCTGGGATAAAAGAAAAACGCGAGCGAAGAGGACCCCAGAAGAAGCGGAGCGCATGAGGCAGCAAAAAATGCACACGTAAAGATAATAAAAGTAAAGCATAAAACATTGACGACCGAAGAGGAACAGGCTCCGGAGGAATATACAAATGTGGATTTGGAGAATTGTATTCCCCCGACGAGTTGTGGACTTATCCGTTTTGTCTTTCGTTCATCTCCTTCTTTTGGCCGCTTCGATCGGGAATTTGCCAATTTCTTATTATTCGTCGTACACCAGTGCTATTGTGTTTGGGACAAAGCAGCTCGTTCGCTTACACATGTGTGCGTATACACATGTCAGCATTCTGCGGACAAGCGTGTGTGTTACAGAGCGAAAGACAAAGACAGCTACTGGTATTATCCAGTTGCTGTGTGACATCTAACAATATCAGAATAGGCGCTTGACTGGAAAGGCAATGTGTTTTGCGAGATGACTTTTATATAGTTTTTTTTTTTCGATGGAACACTGAGCCTTCTTAAATGTGGGTGGTATGGGTGTACACTTTTAATATTCAAACCAGGAAGTAATATCGGTAAGTTTGACAGAAAAGTGAAAGCAATATTTTTATCGTGAAAGGACATTTGTTATTAATTTTTTTAGTCGTATAATTTTTCAGTTTGAAATAATAGTAATGAAATTATGAGAAAATGTTCTTTTCAATCAAACAGAAATTAGTATTGTTTTTGAAATGAACATCAAAGAGAAGTAAAATGTTTCACTTTTTGGAAATGTATAATTGTTATACAGTTTTAGGTAGAAAGTAATTCAATTTAGAACAATAATCTTTTGACAAGATTGTTTTTCATAGAAAAATGTTGAAAGTTGCTTTTTTGAAATTAAATAAAAATAATTGTGATTTTCGGAAAAAAAAACATCAAAGACACATGAAATATATAATTTTTCATGAACGTATTTTTCTTATAAATTTTTTTGCAAAAAAATTTGTTTAGTTTGAAACAGTAATTTGATAAGATTGTTTTCAGAACGAAAAAATTTTAAACAATTTTGCTACAATTAAATATAAATTATTGTTGTTTTTGTAAAAAAATTTTACAAAAAAATTATAAAAAACATTACAGAGAAGAGAAAAGTGTGTCGTTGTCGGAATTCTTGTACCACTGATGAAACGGGAAACAAGGTGTCTGAAAGAAGACTATCAGGACGGATGGGAGAACAGACTGCTACCAGCGAAATGATACGCAGTGCTTCTGAATGTGTTGCGTGTGCTTTTTCCCCTTTTTTTCATTCTGCCCTTTTTTCGGCTCGACGAACACTGTTCCTAACGAGTATTGCGAACTTTAATGTCAAAATGCGAAATTACAAGGATGCAGTGCCAGGATTCATCAGGTTCACAGGTTCACACTTGACATACACGGTAGCACATACCTAATGGCGGTCGGACAAATATTCGTCTCAGCAAAATCTAATGGTTGTTACAAAAAGTTTCTCTTGAATCAATGTTTCCAACTTTTTCACATCCACAATGCTGAGATTAAGAAAAATATCAGCATTTGTGCATGACAGTACAAGAAATCTAAAATATTTGTTCATAATTTAGATTTCTGATTTCTTACAGTTGTAGTTGCTTTTTTTCTAAAAATTTTTTTAATTTATATTTGAACCTTATCACTTACATAAATCGCAACATTTCGTACGATTATTTATTTACTTATCTTCGCAAGCCGTAAATGTGTCCGTGCGCTTTCACCTCTATCCTTTTATACCCCGGATAATACCTCATTAACTGCAATTTATTTGCAAGATCGTAAATCAGTAAGTCAAAAATCATCCGTAATTTTTATGATAGACGAGATTAAAATAATACTCGTACCATGTCTAACAAACCACTTTCTCTCGCTGCATCTTTGATAGTATTTTCTCGACGATTTTGTACGGATCAAAAGGCATCAGCCATCCGTCACTACAGTGCATAAATTATAAGCTCATGCGTCAACGCAATGGTCTGAAATTTCGTTTCTCACGCGAACCTCTTTTTGCATCTACCTGTTTTTTTCCTACCGAGGAAGATACTTCAGCACTATTGTTTGAATTAATCAAATTTCTCAAAAACCGAATCTCACAATAAAAATTGAATTTTCATTATTACATTCATCGAATTTCCTAATAAACAAATCTGGTATTAAAAATTATGATTTCATCATATTTCGATAAACGTGTTTAAAAGTCAAACCTCTGTTGGTGATTTTAATTTGTTTCAATTACGAAATATAATTTCGCGCTTGGACATAAAGCATCTTTCATTAACAAACGATCAGACGGTTGCTTTCACTAAACAGCACCGCGTTGATTAGTGTCTGATAGTCGCGCCAGCCAGACTGCATTATTAGGCCGACGTATTAATTTTGCTAAGCCATAATGCTTTTTGATCGAATCAAAATAATAATTCAGCGTTTTGAAGCAGCAAGCAGACAAACAATTACGCGGATTTTTCGTGCCCGATTTGTTCCGAAGCGTCATTTATAAAATTGCACGTATCGTGATGGCCGTGCAACGTGTTATTAAAGAACACCTTGTGAGACGTCTGCGTTCGAGCGAAACGGCCGGAATGAAAAGGCAATAGAGAGAATGCGCGAAAGGAGAAGCGAAAAAAAAAGTTGCCCCACTGGTCTACTACTTCTTGAGAGAGATTAGGCGTGTATCACAAGCGGCTACCGTTCACACGCGTTGCGATTCTTATCTCCGCGGGTTTCAAACGTGTTTTGTCATCTAATCATCCAGACGGAAATCGTTTTCGTCCGACCACACTAACGCGCCCCGACAACTCGCAATCCGTTTCTGCTTAAACACGCACATTCCTCGGCCGACCGCAGTGCAATCTGACCGGTGGGGTTGCGTCAAATTAAACTCGCATTTCACGGCTAAGCGAAACGTCTCCCGCCTGACGAAAGAAACAACCCGATCGTGTGTTAATTAAGTTAGGACGCTGCCTCTCCCGAAGGGCTCATGTCAAATCGCGCGAAACCGAAAGTCGATACTTATGGCTTTTATGCTAATGACAATATAATTTGCATATTGGTTACAATGTAAGCGCGAATACGATTTGACGCGCAGGTCAAACTTGAAGAGATGTTTCATTATTCGCTAATTCACCTCTCTTATGTTTACTATTATGAGGATCGGCGCTCAACTATGACAGGTGTTCAAGTGGGCGGTTGTGAGTGACGATTTATTATGTAAGATTAGTTTACAGGTGAAAACACCTGAAGGAATTCCGAATTGATCGAAGGAAGTGAATAACTTTGGCTTCCAAGAAACACAGATGTTATACAATCGAGAAAATGAAAAAGAGTATTTTTATAAGCCCACATTTATCTTTTCATCATAATTCAACAAAATGTTTTACGTAATTAAATGGAATTAAATTTTCATTCAAAATTAGAATAATATTTTCTTCTCTAAGTTTCTTTTCAGTAATTTGTTTTTTTTTTTTTTTTTTTAGTACTAAAACTAAGTAAATTAGTTTTTTGT